>WSYQ01001403.1:0-93490 GCA_011426435.1 Lysiphlebus fabarum
ATATTTCGATACAACATAACTATTATTTTTTTGTCAGAACGTATATAATAAAGTGTGATTGCGTACATGATCTTCCGAATCACTCCGAATGCCCTACTATCTGAGTTGCGTACGTTGTTTTTTGGCCATGAAAGAGAGAGAAGAGAATATCGGACGCACTTTTGCCTTGCCGACGAATATAATTCTTGTTAGCAATATAGTAATATTACATATATGAGTATTGCATATCCAGTGATGGGTAATTCGACGATTTTTCGGGTATCATACAATCATATGTATGATACGTATGATCTGTATGATAGTCGCAAGTGCCCTCTTTTTTTTATAAAATGAAGTAAATCATATACAATACTATGAAGACTAGAGACCCGAGATAATTTACTGCTAATTTTATCACCAAAATGCTAGAGAAACAAATACTTTGTTGAATAAAATAAGCAATAAATTTTTTTTTCAGGAAACAAATAGCTTGAGAAAGGATGCCTTAAACAAAAAGTAATTTCTTGTAGAATTATTGTTGATTTATACAACATATTAATAAGCAATAATTCTACAAGAAATTACTTTTTCTTTAAAGCATCTTTTCCTCAAGCGGTGTTCAGGGTAGCTATTCTTGACTCGATTATCCCACCTACACGGGATAACATGAAAACGCCTGAAAATGATTTAGTCGTTTGATGTAAACCATTTAGAAGGATACAAATTAAGCCAAAATTTTCATGTTTTGCGACAAAAAAGTTATCCCAGTCGCTCGGGATAACTTGCGGATAATCGAGTCAAGAATAGCTACCCAGTTTGTGAGACGACCTCTATAGCCACATTTACACATGCTTCTTTTAGGACGTATTTTGTCCTATCGCAAAAACATTACAAAATTATAAATAAATAAATAAAATACTTTTTAACGTACAAAAAAATTCAATTATGAATAAATCTAACAAAAAACAAAAAACAAGTATTTTGTACAAAAAAAAGAGTCAAGTACTCGAAATTGTAGTCAATTTGTAATGTAACTTGTTTTGCCATTAATTAATCTAAAATGTTAAAAAAAAAAAAAATAAAAAAAAAAAAAATTATACTTGACCCTGCGTAGTTTTTCCTAAATTAAAAATAAAATTTTAAGCCAACATTATTCAATCTTATGTTTAGCAGGGTCAAGTATAATTTTTTTTTTTTTTTTTTTTTTTTAACATTTTAGATTAATTAATGGCAAAACAAGTTACATTACAAATTGACTACAATTTCGAGTACTTGACTCTTTTTTTTGTACAAAATACTTGTTTTTTGTTTTTTGTTAGATATCACATCTTTTTGTAAAGTTTTTTTTGTAACATACACAATTTATATATCATCAAGTTTAGTTTTTATTTATAATTATTTTACCAGTGTATCATTTGATGTTTATTATTTTTAACATTCAATATTGCAATATTTATCATATATTAATTTGTCAACTCTGCAGTGCAGCCAACAAAAATGAGCAAGTGAGAAAAGTAAAAAAAAAAAAATTTATAATCTTATACCGTACTACCAACTTAACAAAATCAGAAATCTGGCTTTTCAGTCAAAAAATCGCAACCGTTAATTTGATTGTTCAATAAAACAAAAAATAAGCCACTAAAAAATCTGATTTTTTTTTAAAAAAAAAGCTTGACATCGATTTATGGGATCATTACAAAACCCCGTATTTTTTAATTGATTCCATCATATTTTAATTGAATCATAAATAATTGGAGACGGAAGTGGTCACCAATGTGTCGTGTATAATAAGGTAAGATGGTAATAAACATTACCATCTACATCAGTTAACAGATAATGTGTTTAAGAAAGGTTTAATATACATGAGACTGATTATTTTTTAAGAATTTCTAGGGAGATTTTTAGTTTTTATGGATCTACTCTGATTATGGCCAAAAAGGACCGCAGTCCCTTCACAGAACGCACCCAAAGACAAATATAATTATTCATAAATAATTTTTAAAAAAATTACTGTACAAATACTTTTCTTTTTAGCAGATGCATCTTTTTTTTTAGCCAACTGTTTATCAAATATTCAATAATTTTTATTTATTTAGAATACATTTTCAAATGATTCAAAGCTAAATAGACAAATGTAATTTGATAAATAATTTTTTCAACAATAATTTTACAAGTACTTGTCTCTTTAGCAAATGCATCTTATTCCGTAGACATTTGTTTACCTAAAAAATTCATTCATCTAATTTTGAATGCATCTATTAGCATTTTTTTTTTCGTAGTAATTTGTTTATTTACGAAAATTAATTTATAGAATTTTATTTATTTGGTTGCTTTGTTATAGAAAAAAATTTGATTTATATCCGTTTTATTATATATTATGTTTAAATATTTTTTTAGGCGCCAATTGAGACGTCAGAAAAATAGTTTAAAAATTGGAATATAAAGGCGCTCTTCAAATGTATGTCACATCGTGTATGAAACTGGAGATGTATGATACTGTATGATACGCCTGTATCATACACCGGTATCATACCTACCCATCACTGCATATATGTCTAGAAGTATTTCGTCTTCTTGCCACTGCCCGAGCGTCTGGCAACTATGCTCGTCACCAGGGTTGTTAAAATGGAGGGTTTTTGAGTTGTTTACAATTATCCATGGATAAAACGTTTAAAACGTTTAAAACAGGATAAAACGGATAAAACCCTCCTGATCTCTCGCAGGCTCAAACTTTCCGTCTTAACGACTATACTTACACTCCTAACCTGTCAAACAATTGTTGTTTATTTAATAAACATTAATAATAACAAGTTTATAAAATTTATAAACATAATATTTATATCATTTATTTATGAACAAATTTGATGATCATATATTTAAAAAAAAACATATTAATAACAACAAATTTATTTAGGTTCGTTTGTTTGTTTTGGTGGCAGTTCCCAATTTCGCCACTAGATGGCGACGTTTTATACAAATGGATAAAACTAAGGATGTTTTAAACATAGTTTTAAACATAGTTTAAAACATTATGTTTTATACATTAACAACCCTGCTCGTCACTCATTGTCAATGTGTGCCGAGTTTTCAATACCTTATCAATAAATTAATTTAACTTTAATATTTTTTTTTTAAAATAAACAATTAAATCCTTACTAATAAAATGGAACCAATTCGTTCATGTGGTTGTAAAGGTATTCGAACATGTTTTTATTGTGAAAAAGAATATAAAATTTGTAAACAAAGTTTTTACGAAAAATTCAAGGTATTGTTTGCAAATTTATTAATGTACATGATTATTTTTAATTATACTAAATGTGTATACCTATATTTATTAGCAATTGCCAAGTTTCGTTTATTGTCCAGAATGTGACAAAGCATGGCCTGGTTGGGATATTAATCTTATTAAAAATCATCCAAATCATCCTGGAACACCAATTTTTTATCCAGGTGTATATATTAAGGTATATTCACTTTAATATTTTTTTTTTTATAGTTGAATAAATAAATAATAATCATAATAATAGCTAAACATTTACATTTATTCACTCAGCTAGATTTTTTAAATCAACAAGAATCGAAAAACTTAATTAATAATCTTGATGAATTACCTTGGAAAACATCCCAAAGTGGTCGTAGAAAACAAAATTATGGGCCGAAATGTAATTTTAAAAAGCGTAAATTACGTTTAGGTAACTTTAATGGATTTCCAATAACAACGAAATTTGTACAAGATAAATTAAATAATGAATTATTGTTGAAAAATTTTTGTCCAATTGAACAATGTAGTTTAGAGTATACTAAAGAAAAAGGCTCATCAATTGATCCACATATTGATGATTGCTGGATATGGGGAGAGAGAATAGTAACAGTTAATGTTATTGGTGATTCAGTATTAACTATGACAAAATATACTGGTCCAAATACTAAGTATAATCTAACTGATCTGTATACTTATCCTCCAGTTGTTGACCGTCAACAATCAAACGCTGATGAAATTGTTGGTGAAGTTGTCATTAGATTGCCAATGCCTGCAAGATCTTTGATGATTCTATATGGCCCCTCACGGTATGTTAGTAATTAAAAAAAATAAAAGATGGGTATTTTTTATCAGTTGAAATTTCTTTGTTAGTTTTCACAATTTTTTTTTTTTTTTTTTCTAGATACGAATGGGAGCATTCAGTGTTAAGAGAAGATATTAATCTTCGACGAGTTTGCATAGCTTACAGAGAATTCACACCTCCTTATCTTTCACCAGGTACATCAGAAACAATTGAAATTCTTGAAAAATCAAAAAATTTTTGGTAATTAATTTCATATACATAGACCAACATAAATCAAATTTTTTATTTTTACTATTTATTGGTTATTGATTTTATTTCTTTGATATAATGAATTTTCTCGATATTTCCTTTTAAAATTTTGAAACAATAACTATTTTGATCTTTCAACCATATTTAGTAAATTTATTTTTTTTGTATTAAACATTTTTAGAGAATTTCTAGATGCATATATGAATCATAATCACTGTTCAATTAATGTTTAACAATTATATGATGTATTCGCCAAGTTTCCATTTCTTCAGCTATTTTTTTTCTCTTTTTATTTGTCTTAGTGCAATTTACAATACCAGTCGTCTAAAATTAATTGAGAAATATATTTTATTGTTTTAATAAAAAAATGCATATTCTAATTTTTTTACCTGAACTGACAATGATTATTGATCATGTTATTCTTTTAATTGTATTTTTCGGAACTCAGGTCCAAGGCGCCCTATGGTGGATGGTTACCGGTTATAGCTTTTTCCATATCCGTAGTAGCTCTTTTACTTTGACTTGTTTAAAAGACTTTTTCTGGACTTGGAAAAAAAAACTGACCTTAACTTTCATGTGTACCTCGGCAGTATTTACTAAGCACGCGTATGTAATAAAAATTACCCGCATTATCTACTCCTTAGCATTTTTATGTACCTTGACAGTTTTTTTTTTTTACGTCCTTAAGTTTTTTATTTTATCTTGGTAAATCTAGTTTTAAAGAGCCACTACCATACGGATACGGCAAAAAACCATAATCCGTGATAATCCACGGCCCCGCCACGGAGTGCTTTGGGCCTGAGTTCCGGTGCGTCCATGTCAGCAAAAGCCCAAACACCAAACAGCAAGAAGGAAAACAATAATAATAATAATTAATTTTTAAGATAATTCTGTAAAACTACTTGATTTTTTTTCTGAATTTTAAAAGTGCGAAGATATTACTTTGAATCTAAAAAACTTTTTTGGAACATTTCTGAATTTTTAAAAACAAATCTCCTCGGATTTACAAAAACGACATTTTCATCCATCTGATTGAGTGCAGTTATTATACAGTATATATCTTTTATAAAATAATCAATAATAAATGAATAGATCAATAGACCAAGTCTTTCTTATTATCTTTATGATGGTTTATTAATAAATATATTAAAATATAAATCCCTAATTAAATTACAATGAAATAAAATATAATAAAATTTTGAATGATCAAAAGAGACATGGAAAGAAAAATTAAAATCAACGAAATCAATACATTTTTAAAGAGAGGCAAGATATGGAAGTCACTGTAAAAAATTTGTTGTGCTAGTATAATGTCAATAACTAGCGTACTAAGAATCATTTCATTATTATTAATCATTTTTCGTTTTTTATTTATACCACTATATATTATATAATAATAGAATACATACTATAGAATTAATTTTAAAAATTAAAAAGAAAATCAGAAAGATGCTTATTTATTTCATTCATACAATTGTTTTTAAGTTTTATAAGTGGATTTTTTTTCTTTTAAAAATTTATTCTATAAAGTTGTTTTTCATTGATTTTTTTGTGTGGTTATTCGAAGCTTTTAAGAGATTTGAGTAATTCTGTTGAATTCATTTATTTTTGAATTCATTTTTCTTATCATTTGTAACAACGTATTAGAGAACTAGGTTATAATTTTTATGATTAAATTAATACAAAATATCTTAAAAACTAGTATGGTTAGTTTATTTATGCGAATTTCGTTTTTTTTTTTTTAAATGAAACTTCTTAACTGAGGGTATTCAAAAAAATTTACATTGACCAGAGTGTCACGGTCTTTGTTACGACATATCCCCATTAGCGCTCAGGCGTTCTATAAAAGTTTCACTTCCACCGCGCGCGTACTCTTTACGCACACAAATTTTTTTTTTTTAAATATTCTCAGTTTTTGAGCTTTAATCAAATTAAACAATAATGATAATTTTTATGATTGATAAATCCATTTATTTGAAATTAATTCTATTTTCTTTTTTAATTAGCGGTAATGTTGTTTCTTTTTATTTTAGTATTATTTTTTTTATAAAATATTCAACACAAGTGAAGAAATAAAAAATGTACAGAAAAATATTTATTTACAATCACAAATGAATACGGAAGTATCAACTATATTTGATAATTTTTTTTTTTTAAATCATATTTATTACAAAACTAAATTTAAAAAAAAAAAGAAAAATATTTCGTCGCAATCTTAAATACTTATTTTTTATTTAAACTTATTCACTCATTTCTCACGAAGTTAACGGTTTATTTTTAATTATTCAAAAATACCACATCCCATTGTTTCTTTTGTTCAGTAATTATCTTTTTGATATTGATGAAAATTTTATGTTCACATTAATCAACACATTCACTCCCCAAAAATTCACATTAAAAAAAAAAGATTAGTAATAATGACACATCACAATTTTAAGGACTAATATATTTTTATAGATATATATAAAAAAACCCAAGTGTTTTTTGTTTTTTAATGATTGATTTTATAGAGATTTACGAATAATTCAAACAATTAAGTTTAATTTTATATTAACTCAAGAAAAAAGTATTCAGCCAAACCTTAAATTTATTTGTCAATCGGACATCTAATTTTATTATATTATAAAAATATGATGATAGAACAATAACAGAAATTTAAAAAATGATAAGACAATGAGCGAAATTGGCATAAGACTAATGGTTTTTTTTTTCATGTTATTGTTATTTTTAAGTTTCTTTGACAATATACTGCTCATGTAGCATAACGTTTGGTCCAAAGCCGAGCAATTCTATCGTGTTCTTCACGATTTTGTAGGTACTGCGTAGCAATACTGCCCACCAAAGGATCAGCTTAATTTTTACAATAAAAATGAAAACAATAGTATGATAATCTAATAATAATTATTATAAATGACAAAATTTGTTAATAAAACACAATTTACCTGGATTGCAGTCTGTTAAAAGAGAGCAGATGGATAAAAGAACTTTGGATATGGTCAATGCTGGTGACCAGTTATCCTTGAGAATATCCAAACATATCACACCTTGACTATTGATATTACAATGATAAATGCGAGTTCGAAATGTTACCTAATTATTAATAAAAAAAAAAATTATATTCATTATATTGACAGAATACTTAAAAATTGATAAAAATTATTTTTCATTAAATTTTATCAGAATTATTTTTTGTACCTTTGGTGGTTTAAATGGATACTCTGGTGAAAAATGTATGTCCAAAAAAAAAACACCTCCTTCATAAACTGATCCTGGTGGTCCTAAAATTGTTGACACCCATTCATACAAATTATCACCTTTGGGTCCAGCACTACAATTTGGTGGTGGATCAAGAGTTATTTCTGCAAGTTCCTTTTGTATCCTAATCGAATCAATAAAAACTATTTATTATTGAAAACAATTAATTATTAATTACAACTGTAAACAAGATTGATTGTTTTCATAGACTTTAATTACAATTGTCATTTTATATGGGAGTTAGCAATTTTATGTATTTATTAACTTTTTTAATTAGGAATTTCAATTGTTATGGTTACAATTAAGTTACCTTTTGGCAGATGTACCAAGTGCTTTCGACATTTTGGGATTTGGCTTAGCTTCTTTATTATCAGGCTTATTGTCCGCCAAAGAAGAACCTCTTCCTCGGCCAGTACCACTAGACCCAGCACCAGACATATTTTCTTGTTTTATCCGTTATTTCTGAAAACTATAATTGATGTTTTAGATTTTTTTTATTTCGAAATTTTAAAACATTGTGTCTAATTCGAAGCAAACTTAGCCCTGTTTTTTTTGTATATTTTCCCTCTAAATCATATTCTTGTAATTTTAGGGCTTTATTGATAAATAAATGATCAAAATAAGTCATTGAACACTTGAACTTGATAAAAAAATATTTTATATTTAATTTACCTTTTATTAATTTTTTTTCTTCAATCAAACTCTTAAGTGAAAAAGCGGCTTTGTCTCGGCGTCAATTTCGGATCCAGTCTTTTTTTTTCAACAGTTGACAAACAAAAAAAAGTTGAAAATATATAGGCTATACTTATTTTAATATTTATTTAAACATTTGAATACTTTTGAAATTTATCTCAAAATTTCCTCAGTATTTATAATTATACATCTGTTGATTGAATATGATAATAGACATTCCTATTTATTATTTATTGGAATTTTTCTAATGATAAATATTGAATTCATTATGGTTTGACAATGGTGGGACGAGGGCCAGAAGCACACAGTTGAATTAATAATAATAATAATAATAATAGTAATAAGAATAATAATAAATCGAGTTAAAATATACCTGCGGATATAATTTAACAAATATAACAAATACACCAAAAATTAATGTAGTCAATTGTTTATTCAAGTAGGTTGTTTTGATTATTGTTATTATTCTGTATTATTCAGTTAAATTATTAAAACTTGTATTATTTTTGTGTAAAAAAATACTGGAATAACCGAGCGTCCCCCGCAACAGAATTCACAGGGCAAAAAAAAATATTTACAATTTAGGGCACTTAAATTCTCAATTCTCTTTTGATGAGGGCGCTTGAAGAAGTTTGTTCCATGCAGTGCCATGTAGGTAGGGCATGGAGTTTTACAAGGAGGGTAATCTGTGACGTCACACAATGTATTAGAATAGGAAGCTGTTGAGGATGACGGAATGAGCAATGTAGTAACTCTATCGGCCACTGACGACGCTATTCTTAGTTAGTACCGAAATCAAAATCACGTGTCTTTTTGTTTACTACTGTGTCAAGATAATTTTTTTGAGTAAACAAATAGCTAAAAAGAAAGATGGACTCAAAAAACGACAATTTATTAAACAATTTCTGCTGGATAAAATATCTTTCTCGCTGCATCTATTCTCTTAGCTATTTTTTCTCTAAATTTTCAACAAATAAAAGTATGTAAATTATTTTTAAATAGACAAATAGCTAAAGAATGAGATAGACTCAAAAAAAAGATAATTTATTAAATACTTATTGCTGGGTAAAATATTAAAAAGAAAAAAAAGAGGACAATTATTTATTTGAAAAATAAAAAACAAATATACCTAAGAAAATAGATGTGCTCAAAAAATATTTTACTCAGCAATAATTATTTTAATTATTTATTAAGATATTTTATCCAGCAAAAAATGTTAATTTGGTTATGTAAAATTTGCCTTTTTCTGAGTAAAGCTCATTCCACAGCTATTTGTTTATTCAACAATTATTAACATGCTTTTATTTATTTTAAAAATAAAAAGGAAATAGCTCAATAATTTTCAAGTAAACAAATAACTATGGAATAAGATGTACTCGCAAAAAAAGACAATTCATTGAATATCTATTGCTATGATATAATATATTTTTTTGAGTACATTCATTTTTTTAGGTGCTTGTTTTTCATTTTTTTAAATAAATTGAATAATTTAAAAATAAAGAATAAATTGTCTTTTTTTGAGTACATCACATTCCGTGGCTATTTGTTTATTTAACAATTATTTACATACTTCCATTTATTTAAAAAATAAAGTGCAAATAAAGCTAAAAAAATGGATGTACTCAAAAAAAAAATTTTTAACAGGAATAAATAAAGTTGCTTTTTTTTAAGTCTATCTAATTCCTTTGCTATTAATGTATCCACTAATGATAATATAAGAAATTGAATGTTATTATGTATTATTTAGTTGTAATTTATTTTTTTACACAACTGAGCCACCCAATAATAATAACATATGACCTTGACTTCGGTACTAACCAAGGTTAGCGCCGTCAGTGGCCGATAGTGTTACCAAATTGCTCCATTCCGTCATTCTTAGTAAATTTTGAGAGATTATTCTCCCTATAGACCTCCATGACCCGTATTCACAGGGCAAAATAAAATTTACACTTTAGGGCTTTTTTTTTTTCCACTGAGGGCGCTCAAAAAATTTTGTGTCAAACGTCTACATTGAATATAGTTTACGACAAGGCTATTGACACAACTAAACACGAAAAAACGAAAACACGATAAATCCCTAGATATGCGCTATTAACTTACACGCAATAGTGTTAGTTTTTTCGTGTTCTCGTTTTTTCGTGTTTTCGTTTTTTCGTCTTCAGTTGTAAATATTGCTCATGTATAATATATACAACTAAAAACGAAAAGGTGAAAAGTCTTTGCTAGACTTAGAAAAAAAACGAAATTTATTTTTCTGGACTTAGAGAAGAAAATTATATACCTCAGCAGGATCTACCACTCATGCATGGTGTGTTCGTTCACTATTCACACTGAGCGTATGCACGGAGCGTATGCAAGGAAGCGCTAGAGTCGTGCGGTCATTTGAAGAAACTTTTTTAATAAAATTTACTATTTATTTATTGTTATTTGTTTTTTTCAGTTCTTTTGCTGTCTTTCATAATTATTAATTGCTAATTAGTTATGGTGTTGTTATTTTTCTTTCCGAATCCAATGCGTTAGTAAATTTTATCAATAAAGTTTCTTCAAATGGCCGCACGACTCTAGCGCTTCCATGCATACTCTCCGTGCATATGCTCGGTGTGAATAGTGAACGAACACACCTTATGTATGCAAAGTTGAGTAATGGTCCCAAATGAAGCAAAACCAACTAAGTGTTTTTAACTCTTTTTCTTGTATTATTATTTATATAGTCTACAATTTGTGAATTTTATTCAACTTTTTATTTCTTAGAAGTATGAAAAAAGTACTATGCAAAAAAAGATAATAAAAGTAAAACAAAAATGGTTAAAAAAGAGCTATATATTATCATTTAAACCAATATATTTCATTCATAAATTAAAAATTGAACTACTTGTAGTTGTTTGGGTGAATTTGTGCCTGATCCTGCGTCAGGAAGATGTGGTTCCATTCGTTCACAGAACCACAAGACAACTTGTTTCAGAAGCCTATTAAAAAAGATTTATGAAAACAATTTCGTATTTATAAACGTTTCATTATTAATTAATTATACGGAGAATACCTTAAATGGTTTAAAAATGTTCTATCATCTAATATGTGAAATGAATTTGACAATTGACGAATTGCATTATTTCTCCTTATATCATCGATTCTTTGTATTCTATTTTCTATATTCCCATTTTCATTTATTAGACGAGCATGTTCATGACAAGCTCTAACACCTATAGCTAATTTTAATAATAAATAAAGATTTTTTTTGACAGCTTCATTTATATACTTTTTTATTTATTTACATTTGTAATCGTATATTACGGTTTAATTCTTATGTTAACATATAGGTATCATCATAATAGTATCGATCTTTATTCTAAAGGCCCTTTTTAGAAAAACTATGCTAGTCGACAAGGGCCTTAACTTAACAGCAAGAAGACTGGAGTCTCTGTGGTCTTTTTGCTTGACAGACCAAAAATGAGCTCTCTGGTCATAAACTATATTCAATATAGAAGTTTGACACAAACTTTTTCAAGCGCCCTCAGTGGAAAAAAAAAGTTAGTTACACCCATGAAGAATAGAGAACAGGAGGACGAACTCCATACGCTAAAAATGCGTATAAAAATCAAGTGGTGAATTAGTTTTAAAAATTAAATAAAGAGGGCGAAATAACGCTCTTGGACCACCCAACTGACAGCTGCTAATGTTGTTTGTTTATCAATGTTTTTTATTATTAATTTATATATAGAGTGATCATTTTAATCATTTTTTTTTTTGCAAAATAATAAATTAAAATAATAAAATTTTTAATTAAAAAATAAATAATAAATTGTTAACAACATAACATTGATTCGTTATTACTTTTGATATTACTCCAAAATAGACAGTCTTGTTATAATGAAGGTAAAATTAGTACATAGATTTTTGAATATATTAATAATATACTATCATAGTAATAAAATAATAAAATATAAATTATGAAAATAATTTATAGGTATTACTTGTATTAATAATAATTACTATGATTTTTCGGTATGGCATATATATGGTTTTTAATTACTTCATTTTTGTTATTTAATAGATGCTGAACTATTAATATTGGAGTCAACATTTCTTCAAAGCATGAATTAACATATAAAAAAAAATTGATTCCAAAAATAACTATCATGTTTATACGAGTATAGTCATTGCGAAAAATTATATTTTTTTTTTATTAATTACAATCAAAAATTTTTTCTTTGATATGAAATAAATTAATTAACATTTCTGTTTTTATGTTACGTACCTGTAATTTTATATAAACGTTTCATTTTAAATAATGGATTACTTGTTAGTAAATTTGATAATAATGTAAATAAAATTATAACTTTTTTATTAGCTCTCTGTAATTTAGCATTAGTTAGTCTTAATTTTGTACGTTTTTTTTTTAATTTGGCTTTTTGTTGTTGTTGAAGACGCTGTTTTTTTTTTTCAAGTAATTTATTTATTATTCTTCTCTTGTAACAATGGTCACATCGATAATGTCCAAATCTCAAATATTTTTTATTACAAGAGACGTACCCAATACAAGAATCATCTTTTCTAAAGAAAAAAAATTATTTTTTTTTGTAATTACATATACTAAAATCAATATTAAAGTTGAATATTAATTTTAACACGAACATTTGATTATCACCAGGACCATCACAAGGAATTAATCTATCCAGAATATTAATATTATTTATTACATCTTGAAAGTTGTTCATAGATGTATGAATTTCTGGAGGCAGATGAATCTCATTTTTATCAAAATAAATCTGAAACATTTTTTTTTATTTTTAAAAATAAATAAATGAATAAAGTATTTAAACAAAGTGGTTTATCAGATATACCTTTATAGAAAAATCATTAAAAACTGAAATTTGTTTTTCAGGTATACATGAATGAAGTTTCCACAAAGCAATTACAACTTTATTATCAAATAACACAGCTCCCCAACCACTTGGTAACTCTTTAATATTATTCATTAAAACAGAATGATACCAATTAGACAAATTTCCATTAACACAATTAATAGAATTATTATTTTCATCATCGCAGTATTGCTCAATTTTAGTCTCATGAAGATCATGTGAAAGTGTTTTGTTTCATTGAAAGTGTTAAAGTGAAAGTTCATTGTTTCTTGAACATCATGTGTAAATATACTTTCATCTAACTTTTCTAATTCAACGTAGTGTTCTTCCTGTAATTAATGATTATATTAGATCAATTTCGTATGAAAAATAAAGAAAAAAATAATTTTAAGATATATTTTTAGTAAATTACAGTTTCCATCAAATTTATATTTTCAGCGTTTAATGATTCCTTTAATATACCATTGTGTATTGATTGTATTGATTTCTGAAATGAATTTTTTCTGTAAAAACTTACTTATTTATTTAATTAAAACATAATTGGTAAGACGAAAAAAATTGAGAAATTGAGAAAAAAAATCAATAAATTAAATAAATACATAATTAAATGACATTACATTTTCAATGTATGGCACTGGTATGGCTTCAGGATTCAAATGAGGTATTTTTCTTTCTAATAAAACTACTTTGTTATTAATTTTAATTTCATCATATTTTTTAATATCACAATAATTGAAATGAAGCTCACAAATAACACTTTGTGGTCTAGCTTTGCATCCTATTGCTTGCTCCCATTTAGCTCGTAAATTTAGATCCTTAATGAAATAAAAAAAATTAATTTGTTTATTTTGCTTGTACACATTTATTATAAATATACATACCTTAGGAAATGAAAACAAAGTCTTATTTTGTAAATTATTTTCTTCATTAAATTTACGTTCACTACGTGAACCACTTTGACAATTCGGGAATAAACACTTTCTTCCCATTGTTATTATTGACAGTGTTTATTCATTCAAAAATATTAATATTTATTAATAATAATTTTCTTATTATTGAATTATTCAACACTGTTTAACATGCACAATTTTTTTAAATAATATATTGAATTAAAATTTTAAAATATCTGATGAGAAAAACATGTTGATCCCAAGGTATATGATAGTAATTGAAGTTAAAAATACAATAGTTTAAAAATTATTCAATATATTGTTTAATAAAAAAAACACCAACTTTAGATCATTCGCATCTAATTAGCCTGGGGTTGATTGAACTGAATAAAACTGTTATATGGATTTTATTGGAGTTTTTTTGGAGAATATTGGAGTGAAGTTAATTCTCTTTGGGAGTTAATAGTTTAATTAATATTAATTAATTAAGATTTAGGGGTGCAGACAGCCTGGATTTTTTTAATTTTCAACTTTTTTAAATTATTTTTTTTTCAAATTATAGATAATTCTTTGGAGAATTATAATATGCAAAAATATTTCATTGGGAGTCCTCCAATTAATTATTAAAAAATATTAAAACTTTTCAATTGTTGCTATGCGCTGTATAATTACTTTGGTCGATTGCGCATCCCTACTCTAAACCCCAAACATGAAAATAGTGTTGAACATCATTTCCTTTTTCTTAGACATTTTTAATTAAATTTAAAAATTATAGCTATAAGATTTTTTTTTTTTTTTAAACAATAAAAATTTTTTTTTTAAATGAATATTAAATAATTATTTTGGATTAATTTGGAGTAATTCTGTCACTTGGTCAATGTACAGCAGTATTAAGCAGTGTATACATTTGTATACAATCGTATGTACGCAAAGGCATGTTTACACCAGTGTATTCTATGCACCACATTCATGTTTGGGGTTTAGAGTAGGGATGCGCAATCGACCAAAGTAATTATACAGCGCATAGCAACAATTGAAAAGTTTTAATATTTTTTAATAATTAATTGGAGGACTCCCAATGAAATATTTTTGCATATTATAATTCTCCAAAGAATTATCTATAATTTGAAAAAAAAATAATTTAAAAAAGTTGAAAATTAAAAAAATCCAGGCTGTCTGCACCCCTAAATCTTAATTAATTAATATTAATTAAACTATTAACTCCCAAAGAGAATTAACTTCACTCCAATATTCTCCAAAAAAACTCCAATAAAATCCATATAACAGTTTTATTCAGTTCAATCAACCCCAGGCTAATTAGATGCGAATCTTTAGATCATGCTTTAGAGATTGATATGATCAGCAATGACAAATAAAAATAAATATAAACATTGCACTTACACATATAAAGATACCATTTCATAGATTATCACACGTACGCGTACTACTACAACTAAAAGTGGTGCAAGCGCTGCAAAAGAGCAATCTACAGGCCAAAATTGAACTAATTCAGCCATTAGTTTTTGGTAGCGTTTTTGGCTCGATAGCCCCATTTAAGTTCGTCCTCCTGTTCTCTATTCTTCATGAAAAACATATTAATAACAACAAATTTATTTAGGTTCGTTTGTTTTGGTGGCAGTTCCCAATTTCGCCACTAGATGGCGACGTTTTATACAAATGGATAAAACTAAGGATGTTTTAAACTATGTTTTAAACATAGTTTTAAACATAGTTTAAAACATTATGTTTTATACATTAACAACCCTGCCCAAGATCCTGCTTAACCCTCTAATCTCACATGTATTTTTTCTCACGTAGGCATTTTTTTGTCTATTTTTTGAAGGCGTTTGTTTCGGTAATGAGACCATTATCTTACTTTTCGCTGTACTCGTCTTTTTCACTTTAACCGAAACTTCATCAGCCAATTTCCTATAAATTACAGCCATTGTTTTATTTTTTTTATTCCACTGCCATCTAAGGATACGCCTATTTTTAATTAATTAATAACTAATTAGCTATTGTTTCGTAAATTATAATAATGATTTCCTAAACTTTCCTAAACCATTCGGAAACTTCCTATGAAAAAATATTTTCATTTTTCCATAATCTGCCAACCAAGTATATTGAGCCCGAGGTCAAAAAATATCGACGATAATATATATCGATATAATATCGGCCATTAAATATATCGGGGGCTATTGGACATTTCTAAAACTGCGCCGAATACGCTTAATGTCATTTGAATATCAAACTTTATCTTTATTAAAGCTTCACGTTTGTATTTTGATACTGTTAATCATCAAGTAGTATCATACATAAGAACTCTCGCTTTCTTATATTATTTCCAATAATAATAATGATGAATATCGAAGAAATAAAAACTAATGTTTTCAACGATCAAAAACCTGGCACATCTGGTCTACGGAAGAAAGTAACAGTTTTTCAACAAGAATTTTACACAGAAAATTTTATTCAAGCCATTTTTGATGCTCAAGGTGATCGAGTCGTTGATTCTACATTTGCTGTTGGTGGAGATGGGCGTTATTATGTAAAGGAAGTAGTCAGCAAAATAATAAAAATTGCTGCAGCTAATAAGGTGAGAAACTCATTTTTTTAAAAATGTGAATCTATTTAAACAATAGGTATTGTTAATATGTAATTACTGATATATATATATATATATATATATATTTTTCATATTAAAAAATTTATTAAAAAATTTTATTTATTAATAAAATTTTCAGTCCATATACGTAACAGTCACCGAGGAGTTATTCAAAAACAGATTAAGATTGACACTACTACTACACTTTGCAAAAAGTGTATTAACAACTATTACATGATCATACAACTCAATCGCTATAATACGGGACGAAATATTCTACGAACATTGTAATAAAACGTCTATTATTAATTCATAGCTCACAAATTTTTATAGAGAAATAAACAATACTCAATTCTTAAACTAAGTTTGAACCCGAGACCTTGAGTCTATCGATCACCGAATTATCATGACTTGACTAATCTGATGAATATTATGAGACGGCCAAAAAATATGGTTACATAATATTTCATCAAGCGACATTTCGGCCCGCTGCGCTTCGGCTCGATCAGGAATGGGCGAATGCTGAAAATGGTCCCGTGCCCGCCGGCTGTGAGGGTCAAAGATTATCTTTGATTTTGGCCTTTCTGCGATTCGTAGTGTTTCTTATAAATATGTCTAGTTTAACCAAGTTTATAAGGGACTTAGTTTATGTTATTTTGGCAAATAAATTTTATTGTATAATAAATATATACCTTTTTATATATACCTCAACAAGATCTACTAACCATGCATAGGTGATAAAAAATTATCCGCAATTATATTCCTAAGTATTTATATATACCTTAGCAATTATATATACCTTTGCAATTATATACCTTTATAATAATTTAAACTTAGAAAAAAAAAAGAATTTATTTGCCAAAAATAAACTAAGTCCATTGGTAAAACTTGGTAAAACTAGGCATATTTATAAGAAGCACTACGAATCGTAGAAAAGCCAAAATCAAAGATAATCTTTGACCCTCACCGCGGGGTGCCACGGGACCATTTTCCTATGCAGCCCAGGAATGACTTGAAATAATTAAAATCATTGTTATAACGAGTTCACGGTCCCTGGATATCAGCTTGGAAAGAGTAAGACATAATATGATATATCATATCATAGATAAGGATCGAACTAAGTTATCATTTTTATTTGCGGGACATTAATGAAGAATCATTTAAATATCATTGTTATCATACAAAGTCTATCTATCACCAACATTTAGCAAAAGTTTATCAAACTCTACTTTTCCGTTCAAAGTTCTCATATTCAGAGGTAAATTAACTTTCGTTATATGTTGATAACCTAACTTCATGAAATATGTTGATACCATTGATGCTTCCCCGGGTGAAAATGGCAAGAGTTAATTTGGGTGCTTTTACAAGAACGAATCAATAGCTATTACAGAGCAAATTAAAATTAATTTTACTGGATCCCTAATTTTAATACAAACCAATAAGTAAGACAATAAAATATTAAAGTAATTTATTTACAGCGGCGACACATTACTTTTACTTAAATTATCTTTTATTATTAATAATTTATATGATTAAAAAATATAAAATTATGAGGTCAAGGAGCGAGCTACTATACAGAAAAAAAACACAAGACCACCAGTGGCGATAATTTATGGAAACTTACTACTAAAATAGAAAGCAAATAAGAAGTAAACCAAGAGCAAATCAAGCGTAAAGGAAAATCATAAAAATAAATAAATAAATATTTTCCTCACTGACGCATTTTTTTAACTACTTTTCCAAACGCGTTTGCCTCGGTAAAATAGACCATTTTCCCACTCTCCGCTCCCCACGTGTTTTTTACTTTTTACCGTAGCGTATCTCTCACTTTACCGAAAGCGTTACTTTCACTTTACTCTGAAAATTACATTACCGGAAGTTTCGGTTAAAGTGAAAAAGACGAGTACAGCGAAAAGTAAGATAATGGTCTCATTACCGAAACAAACGCCTTCAAGAAATAGACAAAAAAATGCCTACGTGAGAAAAAATACATGTGAGATTAGAGGGTTAAGCAGGATCTTATCGAGCGCGGTCCCCTTACAGAACGCACCCCTGATCGAGCACGGCGAGTGGGAAACACGGAATTCAGGCCCAAGGCTTCCTACGGCGGACTACATCAGATTATGGCCTTTTCCATCTTCGTAGTGGCTCTATTACTTTGAGTAGTTTTACAGATAAAATAAAATATATTTGCTGGACTTGAAAAAAAAAGGAAGCATAGTTTTGTGGACTTTGAAAAAATCTGTCTTTAGCTTTTATAGGCAAGATTCCGATTACCAAGACAGCATGTTTTTTTGTTGGTTTCTTATAGGAAATTTTCTCACGATTACGGGAAAAATACGGAAAAAATTCCTACGAATGCGCAAAGTGATTAAATTTGCAATAAACATAATATAATGAAAAGTTCAATATAACATTTCTCTATCTCTAATATTTTTCAAGATATTAAACTCCAAAAAATTGAAAAAATAAAATTTTTTCATTTTTTTTATTTTTTTTATTTTTATGTTTGCAATATGTTAAGCTCATTAATAAAGAAAAAAAGTCTACTAAAATATTTATTTTTTTTTTTTTATTTTTCAAAATGATTAAAAAATTCCCTAGCTATTTCCTTGCCCCTAGCTAAGGACAAGAGAGTAGCTGAGGAATTTAATTTGTAAGGTCAGAGATATCCTAAGGGCAAGGAAATAGCTAGGGAATTTTTTAATCATTTTAGAAAAAAAAAAAAAAATATCTTTAAAAATATTATGATGAAGCTGATGAAGTTTACGAAATCAATATTAGAGTTTACGAAATTGTTTAAATAATTTTAATTAATTATATTCACTAATTAATTTATAAATTTGTTAACTAGATGCGCAGTGAGGTTTGCGCAACTAAAACTAATACGTCGTTTTCAATTTTGTCTCAAGTCCCGATGTTTTGGAGTCTTGGGGTGCGTTCTGTAAGGGGACCGCGGTCCTTTTTGGCCATAATCAGAGTAGATCCATAAAAGCTAAAAATCTCCCTAGAAATTCTTAAAAAATAATCAGTCTCATGTATATTAAACCTTTCTATGTGTGCATTGTTATTGTTGTGGATTGTGGTGCTTACCAGTGCTTACTGAGTAAAATTATTACAACAATAAATTTGTTAATAACAATTAACAAAATGGAAAAAAAAATTTCACTTCAAACACATTATCTGTTAACTGATGTAGATGGTAATGTTCTTGTTGAAAATGAACAGTTGAACTAATTACCAAGTTTATTAACAATAAAATATGAACCTTCTAAAATACCTCCAATATTCACTTTATGTTTTAGGCATTAACTTTAAAAAAAATAAAATTTACGGGCTAAGTAATTGGTATAACAACAATATACACTTACCATTTTAATTGCGACAATTTTTTTCATGCCAAATTATTTTTTTTTTTGTAATATTTCAATTATAATTTCAGTGTTTACGTTTGTTTATGTTTGTTTACGTTTTGTAATAGATAGCAGTGCTGACACTACAACGAAATTAAATTCACCATGATAAACCTCGCCTATTTTTGGTGGATCGCAGTCCTCTACGGAACGCACCCGTGTATAGCCATGTCAATACCCTATTTGTCATCACAATGATTATCATTCAATAACAATTGATTATTGTAAATATTCAGACAAGAAAAATCAACAGTAATTATTTGATATTATTAATAATTAATTTATACGTTTTTGTTTATTAAAAAAAAGATCATTGCAACGCATAAGTTTGACATGTTTTGTTTTTGTTTTTATTAATTAATTTATTATTATTTATTACGACGCCAAAACATCGGGACTTGAGACAAAATCAAAAACGACGTATTAGTTTTAGTTGCGCAAACCTCACTGCGCATCTAGTTAACAAATTTATAAATTAATTAGTGAATATAATTAATTAAAATTATTTAAACAATTTCGTAAACTCTAATATTGATTTCGTAAATTTCATCAGCCAATTTCTTATAAATTAAAGCCATTGTTTTATTTTTTTTATTCCACTGCCATCTAAGGATACGCCTATTTTTAATTAATTAATAACTAATTAACTATTGTTTCGTAAATTATAATAATGATTTCCTAAACTTTCCTAAACCATTTGGAAACTTTCTATGAAAAAATATTTTCATTTTTCCATAATCTGCCAACCAAGTATATCGAGCCTTGACCTCGATATATTGACCTTTCTAGAAAATATCATTGTTACCGATAATTCCACAGAACGGACGATAATTTAACTGTATAGCGAATAGATTTGGGATGTTGGGGCACTAAAAATATTTTTTTTAAGCATGGGTAGTTAAGCGACTTCTCGGACCTAAACTTGGTCCATTTTTGGTTTTTACTTTCGACCTTAACTGATATGACTTCTTAAAAAAATTGGTTTCGCATTGTTTATGAATATAATTTGTTGTAAATTTAAGCAGCTTTCTCATGGTATAAAAATAATAATTTAAAAAAAATTGATGCTAATAAATAATTGTTGAAAACGGTGAAGCGCGCTAGACCCTAAACTCTGACTATACGTTATTTAGTTAATTTTGATAAGTAATAATTTTTTTAAAATTATTATTTTTATATTTATCAATAGCTGACAAAATTTACTACAATTAATATGCATAAATAAAGAAAAACCAATTTTTTTAATGTCATTTAAACCGGGTTAACGTTTTTCATATTTAAAAAAAAAAAAAAAATACTAAAAAAAAATAGTGACTTAACTGATATGATTTCTTAAAAAAATTGGTTTCACATTGTTTATATATATAATTTGTTGTAAATTTAAGCAGCTTTCTCATGGTATAAAAATAATAATTTAAAAAATAAATAAAATTAAATAAATTTTTAAAGAATATTTTTATAGTTAATTGTCTTTTTTTCTATTTGCATCATATTTCGTAGCTGTTTGTTTATTCAAATGATTAATTTAGATAATTTTTGATGGATTTAATATCAACAAATGACTTTAGGAATACAAATGCAATTGATCGAATAATATCTTAAACAGTAGTTGTAAAAGTAATTGTCCATTTTTCCTTGCATTTTGCCTCTTCTTCTGTAACCATTTTTTTATTTAAAAAATTATTTTTAATCAAGAATGGATCAAGATAGCCTTAACACAGCTTGATTACAGCCGTCTTGATCAAGAGTGGATCAAGATAGCTGTAACACATCTTGATTAAGGCTATCTTGATCAAGAATGGATCAAGATAACTGTAACATATCTTGATTAAAGTCATCTTGATCAATGAATGTTTATTTATTTATTAACTTATTAATTTATCAATTAATTTATTCATGTCATAATTTATTTATTAATTGATTAAATAATTATTCAATTTATTTATTAATTTATTCATCTAACAATTTATTTATTAATTCATTAAATAATTCATTTATTTATTTATTTAAATTTTTACCTCTTAATTTATCTATTAATTTATTCATCTAATAATTTATTTATTTATTTACTTATTAATTTATCTATTAATATCTAAAAAAATCATTCATATATCTTATATAGATCTGGGTTGAACCTTGATAAACGTTTTTATTTTTAATTTAATCTTGCTGTTATTTATAATATAATTTTTTAAACTATAAATTAACTGATAAATTATAATTTCGTAATTGATATTAAAAATATTGGTTGTCAAGTTTGATGCTAATAAATATTTTTTTGAGACACAATATTTCACATGCTTTTTATTATTTTTTTTTAAATGAAGGAGTAAATATTTAATGAAAAGAAAACTGAACGTGCTCTTATTCATGTTGCAACAGTAGGATGAAAATAAACTTTAAAGAACTACAGCAATCAGCGTTCTCCTCCGTGGCCGAGTCGTCTAAAGCGTCCCCTGAACGATTACCAATCTATACTTCGCCGGTTCGAATCCCGTTAAGTGCGCGTCCGAAAAACAAAAAATCATATACACCTCTTCCTTACTCACTTACTCTCTCTTTCTATCTCTATCTTCTATGAGTTAACAGAAAAGTTGTACACAAAAAAAAAAATTAAAATTAAAATATTTTTTTTTTTTTCAATTTTTTGGTCAAATCTTGATCAAGATACTTGATCAAGAATGGATTTGAAATCAAGCTGCTTGATCAAGTCTTGATCAAGACTTGATTTCAATTTCCACTCGGGTCGGGTTTTGATCTATTAAGATGATCGACTGGAACTGATTAGATTTAAGTCCTTTTTTCATTTTGCCTACAAAACCCCCGCTATTTAGAAATCGGTATTGAGATTTTGATGAAAAAGTTTGACGTTGTATTTTACATTACATGCCAACAGTATCTTTGTGGAAATTCTAGTTATGTCTATTTCTTGATAATAATAATAATTGGAATTACTGGTTTTCATACTATATTTTGAATAAAAACTTTTGAAAAAAATAACACGAATTAAAAAAAAATGAAATAAAAGACATAAAATCACAAGTTTCTTCAAAAAACTTAAAACAATTTCGTTGATGTAAAAGGGACCATTTAATCGAGTCGCCTTCGGCTCCTTCCTCGACTCCTGGTAACTCGTATTGACACCTTCAAAATCGTACTTCACGTACTAGTTACATAATATACTATTATTTATTTTTCGTTTTTCATACAATATTCCGACAACATTTCAAATTAAATGAATATTCTATCAATTATATATTTTTTTATCTTTCAAATAAATGTGTTATTATTATTTTTATTCATCATTAAAATACGTAAATATCAAGAGACTCGGTAGAGTCTCGCCTCAATTTTGACCCCAGCGCGAGACTTACTACCGTATAAGTATTTTAAGTGGTCTGCGACGTCATTAGTTTTTATTTAATTTATATCTTGCTAAATATTAGTTAAAAAAAAAAAAGTAAAAATAGTTTCACTATGTAAATTAATGACTCTCTTTCCAATGAGCTTACTCTTGTATTTTTCCAACAAGTAGTAAAAAAGTTATAAAGTTCAACAAAAGCCAGGTAACAAATTTTACTAAAAATAAATTTTCAAGCTGAAATGTCCACGTTTCTTTGGATACGTCGCGCTAACCCCTCGCCTATCCCTTCTCCCGAGTTTTTCGTATTATACATATACAACATGTGTGTATATCATATCGAGGCATGTGTTGGTGCACAACTACGTCCAGCAATTAGATATAGTCAAAAAAATTAAAATGTAACCGTATGGCATAGACGTCACACCGCCGTTTTTTAGTTACAAACATTGAATAGTGAACGTAAAAAGGTTATTCCATAATTGGAGTAGAGAAAAATAATTTCATGTATCAGTATTGCCACTACAAGAGAAAGATTATTTCCTATAAATATTTAGTCGGTATTACAGGGCGAAAAACATAAACGAAACAAAATTTTTTATTAGAGGAATGCACTAATAATATTATTACTCAAAGATAATTATATACATTAACCATGATGAAACTTTACCGATTTTGTAAAATTCAATTTTCATATTTGAGATATAGGTTGGCAAACTAGTAATTGGACAAAACGGAATTTTTTCAACACCTGCTATTTCAAACTATATTCGAAAATATAAAACCAATGGAGCGATTGTACTAACTGCATCACACAATCCAGGAGGGCCTGATAATGATTTTGGCATAAAGTTGAACTGTGAAAATGGTGGTCCTGCTCCAGATCAGGTTACAAATTTAGTGTTCGAGATCAGTAAATCTCTTAAATCATTCAAGTATGTTCCAAATCTCCAAATTGATATTGGAAAAAAACAAGCAACAACTGTACAAGTAGGTGATCGAAAATTTGTAGTTGAAGTCATTAATCCTGTAGAAGACTACGTGGTTTTAATGAAAGAGATTTTCGATTTTCCGAGCATTCAAGAACTGGTTCATGGAAGTGCTGTAAGACCAAAGTTTGAACTGATTATTGACTGTCTCAATGGAGGTAATTTGAAAAAAGTTAACATACATCCAAAAAAGAGGCATAATTACGATTTCTGAGACTACACGTTTTTTGACAGTTTTTTTATAGAAAATTCGCTCGAGATCAAGGGAAAAATACGGAAGAAATCCCTACGAATTCCCAATTAAGTGGTCGAATTTTCAATTAAACTTTAAAAATGGCCATTTCCCGTCATTTTGTGTAAGGGTGCTTCAAAAGCAATTAATAGTATTTTTTTATGACTTGTTGATATAAAGCATATCGAGTATAATAAAAAAGTGCCATAAAATATTTCTCAATATTAAATATTGTTCAAGATATCATAACTTCAAAAAAAAAAAAATTTTGAATTGGGATTATATTGAGCTCGTCAAATAAAAAAAAAAGTCTAATTAAATGTTTCTCTCAGGGCCCTAGGGCCCACTGTTTCATCCAGTGTCGGGTAGGTATGATACTGGTGTATCATACAGTATTATACATCTCCGGTTTTATACGTCACGTATAAAAACTTGTCGCCACAGGAATCGTAATCGTGCTTAATGAAAATAAACCGACCACCAATAATTGTTCAATAAATTGTCTTTTGTCGTAAGATAACATAGTTTCGTAAGAATCTCCTTGTCTCTAGTCTTCATATCTCCGTCATCTGAAAGGCGAAATGCAAGACGATTCTGCCTTATCTCGGGTTGCCACGCGCTCCATCTATAAGTCTCTGGTGACGTCACCAGAGACTCATACTTCGATCGGTAAAACAGATCTATCCGATCGGTAATAGTAATTTAAAGTCTAATAATTTTTTCTGTACGTTTCGCACAGTTAGACTGTTATAATAATATGATTATATCATAGAAATAGATTTGACTATTTTTTGAATTTATTTTTCGGCAGTTTACCGAGAAAATTTTAAAATTTATTTAAGAAATTTTATTTGAGCATTTCAGACGATATTATTAAAATTATAATTTTATTATTATAATAACAAAAAAAATGCATTTACAATAATGACTAAATTACAATTATTTTATTGTAATAATTAGAATATTATTGTAATAATTACTTAGTCAGTATTTTACTGACTGTTTTTTTTTAATTTTATTTGTGCATTTTGCACATTTTTATAATTATTATTATTATTAAAAAAAAAACAATTTATTGTAATTGTCAAATGACAATTATTTTATTTTATTTTATTGTCAGTATTTTACTGACTGTTTTTCTTTTTTAATTTTATTTGTGCATTTTGCACATTTTTAAAATTATTATTATTATAAAAAAAAAAAACAATTTATTGTAATTGTCAAATGACAATTATTTTATTTTAGTTTTTTAGTTTAGTTTATTTTATTTAATGTGACATATATTTATACAATATTTGAGCCACATTGCTTCTTTTAGGCGTACACTATAGTTCAATGCTCAGCAGTGAAGTGTAGCAGTGATCCTGCGCTTTTACAAATCGTCTCTTAAAATTATTTTACATTTCTATATCACATGTTTTATATATACATTTTCACAATATCAAAATATACGTAAATATACAAGGTAATAGAAATGGAACATAAAGTATTAAATACCTGTTTTTTATAAATAATTTTTGTATGTTAACTGTCTGGTACATATTATATGGCCATTGCATGTTTCCTCCCTTTTTTTATTCTTTTTCCTTCTTTCACACCTCACATTCTTTCATACATTTTGTACACTCTTGTTCAAACATTCTTACCCAAATGCATATTTTACTATTAATTGTGCCTCTTAACACTTCACCACGACATTCATTGTATCCTCCTCTTTTACCTTTTTAAAAATCCTATCCATTTCCTTAAGTGTATCTCTCTCACATTTGTCTCTTACCATTGGGCACACTAAAACATGTTCTAGTGTTTCTAGATGAAAACCACACATTCTACACTCCCAATTATTCTTTTGATAATTTATATTTTCTTTTTTAAAAGCCCTTCCAATGTTGCCACACCTCATTCTCGCCCAACATTCTTTGTCGTTCGAGCTTGCATTTTTATTTAACCAATAATTTTCTATTTTTTCTCCTGATCTTATAAACTTGTATAATGTGTTATACGAACTTTCTAGAACTTTTTTATTTATTTCCCTTCTATTTTTGTCTATCCATTTACAATATCCCTCTTCTAATTTCGTCATTATTTTCTGTCTACATTCTTTATTATATATCATATTACAAACATCTTCACATTCCATTTGTTT
The DNA here is from genome assembly GCA_011426435.1 of Lysiphlebus fabarum. NCBI lineage: Eukaryota > Metazoa > Arthropoda > Insecta > Hymenoptera > Braconidae > Lysiphlebus > Lysiphlebus fabarum. The sequence continues at coordinate 26,739 of WSYQ01001403.1, forward strand.
CAGCCTATTATATAAATCTTTACCCCAATTTGAGCTGTTTTTGTTAATTATGTTTCTACACTCTTCTCTCAGACAAATCTTTGCTAATCTTGTATCCTTCATAATGAGTATTCTGTCAATAAAGTTGATTGCTCTTTTTAACATTCTTTCTTTTATAGTCTCATTTCCTGATTCTCTTCCCCAAATATATGCCGGAGTATTTTTTTTAACACCCATTGATCTCTTTATCATTTCTCCGTATGTTTTATCTAAAACCTCTCTGTCCCTCCACCCCCAGATCTCAGCACCATATAACATGTTTGCTTCTACTATGGTATTTATTAAGTATACTCTTTTTTGGAATTCCTTTCTATTAGATCTTTTAATGAGTTTCCATGTATTAATTGCTGCATTTTTTCCCTTTAAAGTTAATTGTTCTATGTGTTTGTCCCAGTTCCCATTACTGCTTATTTTACAACCTAAGTACGAGAAATCCTTTACCGTTTTTATTTCTTCCCCTTTATATAACCATGTTTTACTATTTTTTTTTTTTTTACTTTTCGAGAATATCATCATTTTTGTTTTTTTTGTGTTAACTACCATCAAATTTTTTTTTTCATATTTCTCAACTAGTTTTAAAACTTGAGTCATTTGATCTTCGGATTCTGCAAACATTACAACGTCATCTGCATATTTTAGCATAAATATTTTCTTGTTACCTATCACCACTCCCTCTATATTTTTTTCTTCCCATTCTTTTTCTAAATCATCTATGAATATATTGAATAAAATTGAGCTCATTGCGCATCCTTGTCTAACACCACTATTTGTATCAAACTCATCTGATTCTGTTCCGTTGGCTCTCACTTTACTTTTGTTATTTTTGTAAATATTTTTTAATATTTTTAGCATCTTCCCGCTTATTCCTATTCTTTCTATCTTCTTAAATAATAAATTTCTATTCACATAATCAAATGCCTTTTTGAAGTCAATAAATAGTGCATATAGATTTTTTTTTTCCTTCAGCCTGTTACCTATAATCGTATTTAAAACATAAACTTGTTCTAAAGTACCCCTTCCTTTTCTAAACCCCGCTTGTGATTCTCTAAGTTTATTATTTTTTTCTACCCATTTTTCTAATCTACCTGCTATGATATTTGTGAATAATTTATATCCGGCATTCAGTAGAGAGATGCCCCGATAATTGTCTACCTTATCTATCCCCCCACTTTTATATATTGGGCAAATTATTGACTGTATTTATTGTAATTGTCAAATGACAATTATTTTATTTATTTTCTTGTCAGTATTGTACTGACTGTTTTTTTTTCAATTTTATTGAAAATTTTATTTGTGCATTTTGCACATTATTATAATTATTATTATAAAAAAAAACAATTTATTATAATTATCAAATGACAATTATTTTATTTATTTTTATTGTCAGTATTTTACTGACTTTTTTTTTCAATTTTATTGAAAATTTTATTTGTGCATTTTGCACATTATTATAATTATTATTATTATAAAAAAAAAAAACAATTTATTGTAATTGTCAAATGACAATTATTTTATTTATTTTTATTGTCAGTATTTTACTGACTTTTTTTTTCAATTTTATTGAAAATTTTATTTGTGCATTTTGCACATTATTCTAATTATTATTATTATAAAAAAAACAATTTATTATAATTACCAAATGACAATTATTTTATTTATTTTTATTGACAATTTGACAGTTTTTTTGACAATATTGCCAAGAGCCAATGACGTTTTTATTTAAGGTTATCTTGTCAGATAAAGACACAGTTTACATATATATGTTTACTTCATGTGACGTCACGTTGGTCGCAGAATTGTGATACAGCCTTTAATGTCTATCTGAATAATTATTTTATGTAATGTTATTTTTATTTAAATGTTTATTTTATTTATTTATTTTATTTGAATGTATTAATTGAAATGATAATTTTATTTATCTATTTTATTTATTTATAATGTTACATTATTTAAATGTTTATTGAAATTTTAGTTTTTTATTGAAATAATTATTTTATTTATTTATTTTATTTAAATGTTTATTGAAACAATCGTTTTATTTAATGTTATATTATTTAAATAATAGATTTATTTGATGTACTAAGCATGAATATAAATTCATTACTTGATGGATTATTAAATGAATCAACAACTTTAGCACGTTTTTTAATAGTCATTGTACCATTGTACCATGAAAAATAGGTTTGAAAATGTTCCAAAATTTTTTTTTTTTTTTAATTTTTTGAATTTTGAAAAAATAAAAGTTGGAGCTTCTTGAAAACCATAAAATAGATATACAGTCAATTTTTCAGAATTTTTTAACACGTGGTTTTCGAGAAAACTGGGTTTAAAAATTTTCCAAAATTACCGACTTTGAAAAAAATTTTCGAATTTTGAAAAAATAAAAGTTTGCGCTTCTTGAAAACCATAAAATTGATATACAGTCAATTTTTCAGAATTTTTCGACACGTGGTTTTCGAGAAAACTGGGTTTGAAAATTTTCCAAAATTTCTAGACCCAAAAAAAAATTTTCGAATTTCGAAAAACTAAGAGTTGGAGCTTCTTCGGTAGTGTCTACTTTATTCACAGTTTAAATTTCAAGAAATTTCGTTCATTAGTTTTCGAGAAAACTGGGTTTGAAATTTTCAAGGTGGTAATGCAGAATCGTCTTGCATGTCGCCTTAAAGTGATATTAGGGTTGTGAGTCCGGATTTTTTACCAGATTTTTTACCAGTAAAAAAAATAATTTATTTTTAACCACCAAAAGGTCGGGCCACAAACTTGCACCGTTTCATACTGTGGATCTTATGTTTGTTAATTTTTTTTTTTCACTTCTTTCTATTATTGACGATTTTTGGTATCAAAATAAATAAATCAAATTATCAAGTCTAGTAATTGAATAATTATTTATTAAAAATTTTCATAAGATATAAAATAAAAAAATAATATAACAAAACAATATCTGTAATAAAAATTAAATAAAGGTACACATTAATTATCAAATTATTACAAATTGGGATAAATAAATAAAGAACTAAATAATTAATTTATTATTATACTTTTTTATTATTTTATTATAAGACAATGTTCATTGCTAAATACAGTCTTGAAATGATGAGTATCACCTTTAAAAAAAATTTTTGTAAATTATATCAATGTATAATATTTTAATATTATTTTAATAATTTCATAAAAAAAATTATCATATATTTTTATTATTTCATATATTATATATTTTTATTATTTCAATATATTATATATTTTTCATTATTAGTTAAACTTCTTATCGTTGGGTAGTGAAAAAAAATCAGGCATATTCGGATCAATTCGGTGCAGCGTTCGGCTGTAAGCAGCGTTCGACTGTAAGAAATGCTTCCCCTCCAGCGCTCGTGCGTTGGCACATATACTCAATGAAACTAAGTAAGACAGAAATAGAACGCTTAGCCGGCGTCTGTATTACATAGCATAGAGCAGCGTAGAGTATACGGCATTGCATGGCTTGTGTGTTAGTTGTATATCAAGAGGCACGGTAGTGCCTCGAGTCAAGTATGAGAAAGGAAATATATATGTGTGTGTAAGAGTAACTACCGTGCCTTATTATACACGACACATTGGTGACCCCTTCCGTCCCCAATTATTTATGAATCAATTAAAATATGATGGAATCAATTAAAAAATACGGGGTTTTGTAATGATCCCATAAATCAATGTCAAGCTTTTTTTTAAAAAAAAAATCAGATTTTTTAGTGGCTTATTTTTTTTTTTATTGAACAATCAAATTAACGGTTGCGATTTTTTGGCTGAAAAACCAGATTTCTGATTTTGTTAAGTTGGTAGTACGGTATAAGATTATTATAAAAATTTTTTTTTTTTTTTTTACTTTTCTCACTTGCTCATTTTTGTTGGCTGCACTGCAGAGTTGACAAATGAATATATGATAAATATTGCAATATTGAATGTTAAAAATAATAAACATCAAATGATACACTGGTAAAATAATTATAAATAAAAACTAAACTTGATGATATATAAATTGTGTATGTTACAAAAAAAACTTTACAAAAAGATGTGATATCTAACAAAAAACAAAAAACAAGTATTTTGTACAAAAAAAAGAGTCAAGTACTCGAAATTGTAGTCAATTTGTAATGTAACTTGTTTTGCCATTAATTAATCTAAAATGTTAAAAAAAAAAAAAATTATACTTGACCCTGCTAAACATAAGATTGAATAATGTTGGCTTAAAATTTTATTTTTAATTTAGGAAAAACTACGCAGGGTCAAGTATAATTTTTTTTTTTATTATTTTTTTTTTTAACATTTTAGATTAATTAATGGCAAAACAAGTTACATTACAAATTGACTACAATTTCGAGTACTTGACTCTTTTTTTTGTACAAAATACTTGTTTTTTGTTTTTTGTTAGATAGGTATATCGTTAATAACTTTAAAGTGTCATTATTTATTTGAAAGTTTAAATAAAAAAAAAATTAATAAAAATAAAATATATATATATGAATATCTATTATAATATTAATATCTATTATAATATCTATTATAATATTAATAATAGAAAATAAATATGCAATTTTAAAAATGATTTAATTTTTTATTTTAATAATAAATCTAATTTTTATACATGTATCTTTCTGAAATGAAATAATGAAGACAATAAATAAAAAAAAAATGTAAAATCATTAACCTGACACCATCAGTAAACATATTTTTATTTTTCCTTACTTTCTCATATAAACTACCCAAAATACGATAGAAGTTTAACTTCCCCCGCGCGTATTTGTAACACACACACATTTTTTTTTTTAATATATCAATATATTAATTTGATTATTAATATATTATTTTAATAATTTTTTTTTTTTAAATATATTATATATTCTTATTATTTTAATATATTCTTAATATGTTAAACAATACTTTTGACCAGATCAACTAGTCACCATCATCATAATCATCATCTCCATAAGTATTGTCACCATCATCTTGATCAACGACGTTACCATCTTCATTAACACTATCATCACCATAATCATTAATTCCATAAGTATTATCATCATCATCATCTTGATCAACAACATTACTATCATCATTATCACCTAACCCAAATATTGACTGCTTTTTTTTGGAGCTTGAAATATCTTTTCGTTATGTGCAATAAAAGCAATTTTAGCAGCTCTGTCAACGAATAAACGATTTCTTCTTGGAGAGTGGATCCAACGATGAGTACTAAAAGTCCTTTCAGTAGGAGCTGTTGTACTATTTAAAGAAAATATAGCTTTATTTAGTGAACCAATGTCTTCAAGAAGTAAGTTTAAAATATGGGCAAGACGACCATAAGATGATACCCAAGGTTTTGTAAAAGTGACAATTTTACATGCTTTTTCCATCACACTTGCGTTGTCAGCAACTAATCCAACAACTGTATTTAGACTAATTCCATGAATAACTTTATTTATTTATTGAGATATGTAATCACTACTATGGCTAATTGCACTAGTTAAAAATGATTTGATAAACAATGGTGCAGGTGTAGTTACAATAAAATTAATTACCCCCTGATTATTTACATTTGATTGGCCATCACACTGGATACCACCAGCTGGTGATTTTTGAATTTGTTCTTTTACTTTGCTATAAATGTCGTTGCTATACATACTTCATCAAGTAACTCATTTGATAGCTTATTACGTGATGGTAAACTCAGTGGTGGACGAACAGCTTCAAAATATTTAATCCACAAAGGATTTTTTGTTAGTGTCGATGGGAAACCAGAAGCATAAATGGCCTTTGCCATAAGTTTATTATAATGTTGTTGATCTTTTGAAGCTGTATCAAAGTAATTTTTAACAGTTGCTTTGGCTCGTTTTAAATGATGATGATCATAATGATGCTCTTCTTGATCATTTTTACGTGTTTGGCTTTTATTAAGACTTTCTGATGCATACGATGGTTTTTGTGGATCACCTAAATCTTCACATGTGAAAGAATTATCTGTTAAACCACTGCTGTTTAATGATACAGATAATCTATTTTTTCTTTTTTTTATTAAATTATTTAATTTAATAAACGGTTTCAGACGAGAAATAACTGATTGATCTCGGTGTTTACAATCGTTTAGCAAATAATCCTTCATACGACTTGGATTCCAAGCATATTTTTTGTTACAAAATTTGCATAGAAAAATATCACATTTACTTTCTGTTGTCGTGGGCAAAAAGAACTTCTTGATGACATCTTTCAATTTATTTGCCATTATTGCAATTGAATGAACTAAGAGCCCTATATAGAAAAAGAAAATAATTAAACATAATTTTACAGACAATATAAACAGACAAAAAAAATTGAAAGTAACCTCGTTTTCTTATGCCAAAATAATATGTTTTAATTTAGTTTTAATTGTTGTCAATTAAAGAATTCAGCTGTGTCCTAAAATTGATCAGACGAATAAATTTTATAATAAAAATTACTGGTGTAATTTAAAAACTATTATATTTATACTATTAAATCAAGTTATTACCTTGTATCAATAATTATCTTGCTTCCAAGAAGACTAGAGACCAGGAGAATAAACTCCCATGGTGGGGGTGGGACCATATACGTCCCGATCCAGGTGGAGACACTTAACTGCTTAGAACAGAAATTCGGTTTTTGGTTCGTCTTTTTTCGAGGCTGTTCGGCTTTGGCGTCATCACGCACATAACATACACCCTTACTTACAAAATAGATTACAATTGTACATTAAAATGTTTTATTAATCAACAATAATTCTACGAGAAATTTCTTCTTTTTAAAAGCATTTCTCCCTCAAGCTACTTGTTTCTTTAAAAAATTATTTATTGCTTATTTTATTAAACAAAATGCTAAAGAAACAAATAGTTTGAGGGAGATGCTTTTAAAAAGAAGAATATACTGTGTATAGAAAAGTATTTATTTAAACTTTGTTTCATCTATATAGAAGCATTAAATAATTGTCCAAGGATTATTATTTATACAATTGATTCAACATGATTATCAGCTTTTTTTTAAAAAATAAAAATTGATTATTCATTAAATGGTACATAATTAGTATGTTATTCACAATTTCTATCAAATATCAACATTTCAGTGGATATTTGCTTATACTCCAAAATTTGATTTATTTACAATTGATTGTTTAGCATAATTTTTTTTAATGTCTTATTAACACTTATACTTAAATATAAAAAAATATCATATTTTAAAAATCTGATATTTTCTCAAGAACATCAATTATTTCCATAACATCACTTGGTGATTTAAGAGGACCACATTTTATCTATTTAATAATCTGCCCACCACGAGTTATTTTTACTTTCAAGTCCGGGTAAATAACGAGATTTAGGAAGTGTCATCACTTTGACACCTTGCAAAAATTATGTTTTTCCTGATGTAACAAGCATTGCCCATAAGTTATTTGGCAATGGAACAGAATCTTTATTTGTGGCAAGCAGTTGGTATAATTTGTCACAAGGCACTTGCTTAACTTTACCCATAATAAACAGAATATTGTTGGTTCAATTTTCTCCTAAATATCAAAATATTTATATAATTTTTTCCAATTATAGATATATATGCATATTATTATTTATTAAATATACTCCAAAAAAATGGTGAACTGTCATTGCTTGGAAGCCATACAAATAGTTTGTTGTATTCTAAAAAGAAATTTTTAACAATAATATTTATAAATGAATAAATTACCTGTTCAAATTAACTTAATTACACAATTAAATTTATTACACCAGTGCAATGCAGGAATATTGTTACGTAGCTTTATTTGGCTTGGTTATTATTTATTATTGTTTATTACACAAATACACAAATACCATTTAAAAAAGCCGAACAGCTTCGAAAAAAGACGAACCAAAAACCGAGTTTCTGTTCGAAGAAGTCAAGTGGCTCCACACTTGGATCGGGATGTATATGGTCCCATCAAAACCTACCCCTTCTACCGAAGTTTATTCTCCTGGGTAGCTTGACTCGATTATCCCACGTAAAGGCGCTTTCCAACGATTTTCATGCAAACCAACCATATTTTATGTTTTTCTAACCTATTTTACCGAAATGTGATTGGTTTGCATGAAAATCGTTGGAAAGCGCCTTTGGTTTTTGATGTCGCGACACAAATTTATGCCGACGAACAGTTATTGCGGGACCCGCAGTAACTCCCGCAGTAAGAGTGCAAGAATAGCACTCCTGCTCACATCACTAGTTGTGTGCTTGGAAGAATATGAGACAGCACGACTAATAAGTAACAGAGTAAGTAGCAGTGTTGTCGGGTAGAATTGTGATGACAGCTAAGAGCTTTCTAATTAAGAAAAATTTGATCGCTAAAACTTAAATATCTATGACAATCTTAGCAAGAAAAGGATCTATATGGGCTTAGAAAATCTGTATTGAAAAGAAGTATAAATTGATAGTAAAGTTAGCGATTTATAATAGAAAGGTTTTTAACTACAAGTGTAAACGTGTGTACCATCCCTATCCCTGTGTGTTATCTAAACAATAATTATCTATTATTATCTAAAAAAAATTAGCATGAAAAATTCATCAAAATAGATAATTATTCAGGCTTTTATTTAAGCCCAAAAAATCAAAAATATAATAACGGGAAATTATATTTACGTTCGAGCTTAGTTATTTTATTTATTTAAAAAAAAAAAATATTATTACTTTTATGCCAAAAAAAAAGTACAAAAGTTATATAAACTTTATTTAAAGTTAAATGTTTATGTTTCAGTTGAACTGAAATTTTCGTGTTAAGGCTGAATGTCAATTCCAAGGTAGGACGACTCTTTGGGTTCAAAAGGGCACCCTTAGTTTAGAAAAAAAATGAGCACCCTCCATTGTCATAGATTTTTATACTTTACTGTCGCGTTTTTAGTTGTATGAGTGTTGGCGGCCTGTATTTAGGAACACTAATACCACTTTAGAAATAAAGTTTTTGATCGTGAAACGCCGTAAAATTTTATTCAATATTTTTCAAATATTATGATAAGTGATAAGTGCAAGACTGTACTTCTGATAGTAATAATATTAATAATCCTAAATGATTAAAACCAAAAAAATTGATTTAATCAATAATTTCTTTACTAATACGAATAATAAATATATATATATATATATTAAAAACTATAAAAATATAACAAAATATATTTTATTAATATTTAGAAATACCATTTTTATTATCAATTATTCAAATATACCTATACAGACATATTCGCATATAAACTACTTGGACTGGTAAGTTTGTGTGTGTGGTTGCAATAAATGAAACAGACCAAAAAAAATAGAGAAGAAAGATCACTGTTGCCATGTTTACATTTCGTGCGCCATGTTCGACAACCGATGAGTGATAATTTTTGTATGATTTAATTAATAACATTTACAATTCGTGATAGAAATTGATAATTTTTTTTTTTATAATTTTCGTAATTTAAAAAAGTATAAGCTGTAGTAAAATAAAGATTTTCTGTGAGAGCGTTTTTTCAATAGAAGGAAAACGTTCCGGTACTCCCTATGCTTGTGTGTTAAAAAGCTAAATTCTTGTCAACTTTGACACTAATTATCTCAGTTAAAACGTGATAGAAAATTACAAAAAAAATTTGATAAAATTGATCTTTATTTCACTTAAAAAATGAGCCCACTTTGATCAAAATCTGTGAGAAGGAATTTTTCTTTAATATTTTGACATTCAGCCTTAAGACTAAAAACGTACTTTTTAAAGAAAAATGTAGTATACTAGTTTTGTATTTAACATGATATTAATATTTTCAGTATTTATGTGAATGACTTCTAAAAACAGTACTGTCATTTTAGATACAAGTCAAGTACGTTAGTTACTTTTTATATAAATATATTTATATAATAATAATCATCATCATATCAAAATGTAAATGTTAAAAAATATGTGAAGACAATTTATTAAATAATTTTTGCCTGAAAGTAATATTTTTTTTTGAGTACATTTATTTTCGAAGCTGCTTGTTTTTTATTTTTTAAATAAACAAATGCCTGAAAATAATTGTTGAATAAACAAATAGCTATGGAATGAGATGTACTCAAGAAAAGTACTTTGACCGTTGGCCGCCACTTGTCTTTCCACCTAAATGGTTGGCCATTGTTATTTTCGTATTCAGGGCATCAATACCAATCGTGATGCGATAAAAGAAACAAATGAATATTTTGTTATTTATCAAATATCTCCATAAACATCCAGCAAACATACACGAAAGCATAAAACAAACAAGCTTCAACCTCACAATCAAGTAACTCCAAATGTGAATTAACTTTTTACGATCAAAATGTAACAAGTATTATAGGAAAAAGAATTCAATGGTTTTTATAGCTTAAAACAATACAATAATATTTTGAACCTAAAGAATAGAACCTTAGATATAATACTGTCATTGTTACACTGCATTGTACAAGACTGTTGAATTAACTACATATCCATCACTCAGTATTTATTTGCATTATAAAAATAATTATAATGAGTCTAAAACTGAAAATTCTTCAGTATATAATTTACCATATAACTGTTATTTATTCTTTAATATAAATTTATATGAACAGGCCAAATATATATTATCTTTCACTGATTGGTCTATTCTAGTAAAATTCAATAATCCTGATTATCAAATGGATTTTTTTTATAATATTCAAAACAAAAATATTAGAAATTGAATATAAATATCCAAACTGGATCACCACCTAAACAAAATGTAAGATATCATTAAAAAATTATATGAATTACAATTTGATCTCGGACTATTTATTATTAAGAAAATACTCAAATTCTTCTAAGAGCAATGTCAGTAAAGATAAAACAAAATATTTTGATAACTTGGAAAGCAATATTAAAACTAATCCATATTCATTTTGGTCATATATTAAAAAACAAAAATCAATGATAAGTTCTCAATGGATAATTAAATATAACAAAAATTTTTTAGTGAATCAAATTTTGTTGCACAGTTATTTGCTGACTATTTTAATACAGTTTATGAACCACTATCAAATATTGATTAAAATAACCTTAAGTTAAATAACCTGTTCATTAAGCTTCGACATATCTTCTACAAATAATATCTTATTTCGTATTTACTTAATTTCCAAGTCAATAAAATTATTAAAAACTAATACTGCATCAGGGCATGATGATTTACCAGCTAAACTCTTAAAATATTGCTCAGATGAATTTATTTTTCAATTGAAAATTATATTTGATTCTTGTTTAAAAAATAACATTGTTCCATCATGTTTACAAATTGCAATTGTAACACCAAAATGTAAAAATTCAGGAGAAAAAGATAATATAATTAAATAATTAATTACAGAACTATTACAGTCTTGTCAGTGATATCAAAAGTCTTTGAAAAATGCTTGTATACAATCTCATTATATTACTGTCAACCGTTCATATCAAATAAACAACATAGTTTCTTAGAAAAAAAATCAACGATCAACGATAACTTTAATGATATTAATACAATCAAACTATTATATAATTCTTTAGTGATTCCACTTACTGATTATAGTGAAGCTATTTGGTGTCCTCAAACAAAAAAGCTAATTAAATACATATAATCACTACAGCAAGATTTTATACTTGGTTTAAATTTTATGAAAATTTTTCACAAGGACATAATAATATTGATATGTGTAAGAAAGTCGGCTTAATTACGTTGCAGCAGAGAAGACAATTTATTATAGCTGCATTATGTCTTAACATAATAAATTGTATAATGGATTGTCCGGATTTGCTCCAGTTATTGAATATTTTTGTTCCACATATCAATTATATTAGAGAAATTCCACAACCATTTTATCCTAATATAATACAATCAACTTTTTTAATGCATAAGCCGTCAAATTTATTAATGTCGTCAGTCAATAATCTTTCTAAAATTAAAAATAATAATGTAAATTTTCTATCATTAACTAGGTCAGTTAAACTTAATTCAATTATAAATATATTTATAATTTAAATATTTATAATTATGATATTTATTACAAATTTATAATTTAATTTATTAATACAATTTGAAATGATATATTATTTAATAATAATTTGAGAAATGACTGTATTATTTTTTAATACTGTATTTATATTAAAAATTCCTGTAATTTGTCTTTTACCAGTTGGGTTTTGTTACAACCTGCGGCCGTCATCAAATATTATAAATAAAATAATCATTTTTCTTTTAAATATAAATAATAAATATGGCCACCTTTGCTGAAATAATAGGGTTCTTCTAACTCTACACTAAGGCCTCATTTTAAGGGTAGCTACCTTCAAGAGAAACTAGTTTTTGCGACAAATAGTTTTTAATAAATAGTTTTATAAGTTTAGATCCTTCTTCTAGTTCTGGTAACGAGAGAGTTCGGATCTCTCCTGTTTTCTCACGTTTAACTTCGTATATTGGTAATAGATATATACATCCTTTTCTAATAACCATCACGTGTTCAAAATTAATTCTAGCTTGCATCTAGTTTAATAGATAAAATATTTATTTCATTTCTTCCAATAATTAACAAGTGAATTATTACAAAATATTTAATATAATAATTATTCGACAATTAATATAACTAAATCAATTAGAATCATTTTGAGTATCTCAAATCGACCAAGCATGGTTATCGATTAAAACAAATTATCATTTACCAATGTATCTAGTTCAAACAATAGAACTAGATCATAATAATCAACCAACAAAAATATAGTTCAGTAAAATTAATTAAAATGAGTGTTAAGATTGTTTTCGGAGATCTGAAATCGCACCAGATTTTTTTTGTTTTGGTCTTATTTTTTTAATGAAATAATTATCTACATTGTCAATTTTTTTAAATTTTTTCTTGTGTGTTTTTTTTGAGATATTTACTGTCAAAGTTGACAACTTTAACACACAAGGTATAGGTGTTACCTCATATTTTTATGTATTTTTATTATCAACTTTTTTAAAACGCACCAGAAAACATTCAAATTTTAACAGTTTATAGTCCTAAGAACGATAAATTTTTTGATATAAATTTTTTTCATTTCGTCTGTTTCGTTTAATAATTATTCAAGTTTTAAAAACAGTAATTTATTGTTTTTTATGGTTTGCGTGCGTGGGGGACTCATACTTCGGCATCACTGTTTGTCTCTCCTTCGTTGTTTTTCTCTAGCGGAAAGGGGAATCAACACACAGATACGGACATACACAAACATACAATAAGATTTTTTTTATAGTGTGAAATAGCAGTGTTTCACGATGTAAATTTAGAGTACTAGCATAGTATTAGTGTATATTAGTATATACACACTAATTTAATTTAATTACTATACACTAATACTACAGTAGTCAATATTTCAATCAGTAGCAGCACAAAAATCTTGGGAACCCGGACATAAAATATAGCGTTACGGTATATAGTGTTTTTAAGCACAAATATTCATTCTACCTTGGTTTTGGGAAACAACCTTAAAATAAATATTGTACATTCGACTAAACGTGGAGATCACAGATGTCAGTGAACGTTACCACTCCAGAATTCAACATACACTTTTGTAGAGTAATTTTATTGTAAACGCATTAAAATAATTACCAACGTTGTAAGTAATAATAACTAGTAGTCAACAAGCCTATCTTATTTTTATATAACCATTTTACTAAATTGTTCTATATCTAATCTTTTGTGATAAATCAAACGTGATCCTATCCAAGTAAAAACGAACATCCTTCCCGTCTGTTATTTCCATGTGCTAGAATCCCTGTCTATGATGCTGTATAGCTAGACTAAAATACAGGCACACTTTTAAAATACATTCGAGTAAATTAATTGTATCAAGAATATAATAATACTCCCCGGTTAATTTACCTATTTTGTAACAGTGTAATAAAAACTATAAAAACTATAATTTATTATAGGAATTCAAAATAGTATACTTCTTTGGGAATGATTATCATTAAAGTTCATCGTGTTCTTAAATTTGAACAAAGTCCATGGCTCAAACCTTATGTCGATCTTAATACTGAATTAAAGAAACAAGCTCGTAGTGCATTCGAAAAAGATCTTAGAAAATTATTCATTAGTACAATTTATGGTAAAACTCTAGAATCTGTAAGAACCCGTAAATCGATAAAATTGATGAATAAATATAGTGGGAAAGGTGGAGCAAGTACCTATATATCGAAACCAAACTTTCATAGCCACTTAATAATTGATGATTTTGTAATCAATGAAATGAAACCAACAAGTATAGTCTTCGATAAACCAATTTATCTTGGATTTTCAATATTAGAAATTTTAAAGACATATATGTATGATTTCCATTATAACTTTATAAAACCAAAATATGGGGATAAAGTCAAGTATTCGTATGGTGATACTGATTCTGCTGTTTATCATATATGTAGTAATAGTCCATATAATTTAATACGTGATAATCCTGATAATTGCAATAAAATCAGCATTGAAAGGTGCAAAAGAAATAATCAGAACAAACGGTGGTAAAAAAGCTATTGATATACCAAGAGTTTTACCAGTTGCTAAGCATATTGGTAGAGCATTACCGCTTTTAATACCAATTTTTTTCAGCTATATCAGCATTAGGTGGATTAGTTGGTGGAGCTTCTGGTGTTGTTAAAGCAATTAATGCTGTCAAGTCAAGTAAAGATCAATTAAATGAAAATATGAGACATAATAAAATGATGGAATCAATTGCTATTGGAAAAGCATTTTATTTGATACCTCACACGAGTGGAATTGGACTTTATCTTTCTCCAAAAAACTTCAATTGATGCTACCACAAAGAGCTGACGGTGATATTTTACAATTTGCTAAACAATTAAAAATTGCTAATTTTTGTGAAGTTTTTATGCCTAATGATATGCTGAAAGCTGTAGATAAAATACCAGGGAAACAAGAGTGTGGAATCATAAATTTAGACGATAAAAACAATCCTGGAAGACATTGGGTAGCATATAAAAAACTCAATCAAAAATTTAGCAATATACTTTGATAGTTCTGGCAACTTACAACCACCGAAAGATCTCGTTAGTTATATTAATGTTGGTAGAATCAATTTTAATAATAAACGATATCGAGATTGGAATACATATAATTCTGGACATTTATGTCTTACATTCCTTGCTGATAAACTATAAAAAGAATGAAGATATTTTTTTTTATCAGTTATTCATTAGCCACGGTCATGAATGATACATTAGTTTTATCTTGAACTGGTAACTCTTCAGTTTTAGAAACTGAATATTTTCCACCAATTCAATTATCAAGTGATAAAAATTATTCATTAGCTCTTATTTCATTTTTATCATTCAACTCAATACCAAATATAGATTTTGATAATAACAAACTCAAGTTTACTAATCCAAATAGTGATATAACCCTAGCGGATGACTTGACACTCTAATGTTGCGCTCACTCGACAGCGATTTCAGAGCAATTTGACAGCATATATAAAACGTAATTCTCAAGCGCCGAATAAGAGAAATGAGTTAGAAAAATGAAAAATAAATGGAATATTAAAATAACAAAAATTTAAACTGACAAAATCTGGGCTTTTATATATTTTATAATAATAAAAAAGAGTTGAAATAATACATGATAAAGAGGTTAGGTTCAGACGATTCGTATATCTACTCCGGTCGAAAAGCAGTTGAGCCTTACAGGATTCATCGGTAATTGACTCGGTCATTATTACCGGAATATTTGGACACTGAATCGACAAGCTTTCGACAACAAATTGAGAGCTATCTAATTCATTGATTTTTCATTGTTTTTAATTGTTTAAAAATTATAAAACACTTTATTATTGATAATTTGGATGTTTTTTTTGATAAAATTTATAAAAAAAATATAAACAATTTGTTTAAATAAAAAAAAAATTTTTTTTTTTAAATTTTTAGTTCAATTGTTAATAACAAATAAGTAAAAAAAAACAAAATAAATCAGTATTTAAAAAGTCTCAACAATAAACAATATAAAAAAAAAAAATTTTCAACTTTAAATATACAGTATGCGCGTTGACACTGTCTCGACACCGTTTCGACCGGCTTTCGACAGGCTTTCGACCGGCTTTCGACCGCGTTCCGACACCGAATTGAGAGCTATCTAATTCATTCATTTTTCAATTTTTTTTTTTTTTATTTAAACAAATTGTTTATATTTTTTTTATTAATTTTATTAAAAAAAACATCCAAATTATCAATAATAAAGTGTCTTATAATTTTTAAACAATTAAAAACAATGAAAAATGAATGAATTAGATAGCTCTCAATTCGGTGTCGAAACGCGGTCGAAAGCCGGTCGAAAGCCTGTCGAAATCCGGTCGAAACGGTGTCGAGACAGTGTCAACGCGCATACTGTATATTTAAAGTGGAAAATTTTTTTTTTTTATATTGTTTATTGTTGAGACGTTTTTAAATACTGATTTATTTTGTTTTTTTTTACTTATTTGTTATTAACAATTGAATTAAAAATTATTAAAAAAAAAATAAAAAAATTTTTTTTTTTTTTATTTAAACAAATTGTTTATATTTTTTTTATTAATTTTATTAAAAAAAACATCCAAATTATCAATAATAAAGTGTCTTATAATTTTTAAACAATCAAAAACAATGAAAAATAAATCAATTAGATAGCTCTCAATTCGGTGTCGAAACGCGGTCGAAAGCCGGTCGAAAGCCTGTCGAAAGCCGGTCGAAACGGTGTCGAGACAGTGTCAACGCGCATACTGTATATTCAAAGTTGAAAATTTTTTTTTTTATTATTTAAACAAATTGTTTATGTTTTTTTTATTAATTTTATTAAAAAAAACATCCAAATTATCAATAATAAAGTGTCTTATAATTTTTAAACAATCAAAAACAATGAAAAATGAATGAATTAGATAGCTCTCAATTCGGTGTCGAAACGCGGTCGAAAGCCGGTCGAAACGGTGTCGAGACAGTGTCAACGCGCATACTGTATATTCAAAGTTGAAAATTTTTTTTTTTATTATTTAAACAAATTGTTTATGTTTTTTTTATTAATTTTATTAAAAAAAACATCCAAATTATCAATAATAAAGTGTCTTATAATTTTTAAACAATTAAAAACAATGAAAAATCAATGAATTAGATAGCTCGCAATTTGCTGTCGAAAGCTTGTCGATTCAGTGTCCAAATATTCCGGTAATAATGACCGAGTCAATTACCGATGAATCCTGTAAGGCTCAAATGCTTTTCGACCGGAGTAGATATACGAATCGTCTGAACCTAACCTCTTTATCATGTATTATTTCAACTCTTTTTTATTATTATGAAATATATAAAAGTCCAGATTTTGTCAGTTTAAATTGTTGTTATTTTAATATTCCATTTATTTTTCATTTTTCTAACTCATTTCTCTTATTCGGCGCTTGAGAATTACGTTTTATATATGCTGTCGAATTGCTCTCAAATCGCTGTCGACTGAGCGCAACATTGGAGTGTCGAGACACGATCGAATAGGTGTCGACGCATCCGCTAGGGAACTTGTATACAAACAATACCAACTGGTTGTTATGAACTAGATGATATTGCTAGAGATTTCGAGTCATATGGAATCTTTTTGACATATAATAAAAATACTTTACATTCATATATTGAAAGGATCAATGACATTGATTTCACAATAACAAATTCACCAGCATCGTTACTAGAATTTGAACCAAAAAATTTAAAAGCTGATATAAAACATCAGCCGGATTTTCCAATCAACATTTTAAAGACAAATTCATCGAGAATAGAGTGCAACATCACAACTGGTGCTTATGTGAATAATCAGAAAATACATCCAATATATAGTTTTTTTTCATCTGTACCACCAGGTTATAAGATAATTGAACCACCTGTAATGATGCTGGTAACGATAAAGATAAAGATAAAGATCAAGGTGAACAAGTAGATCCTGTTATAAGTGAATAATGCAATATGTTTTTATTTGATGAAATACTTTATGAATTGAATGGGGTTTTAGTTGATAAATTAAAAAATATCGGTATAACATCCACAATGAAAAATTATTTATCTCTGAATTACAGAATGAATCATGAAAACGAAGGATGGTTAGGACTTTATTATGATGATAATATAAAGTTAATAAATAACGATGGATTTTTTGATGTATGTATATCTTTGAAAAGAATTTTTGATTTTTCAGAAAATTATCAAAAAATAATTGTAAGTGTTAAACATGAATTAATTATGGTACGATCACGTTCTGATTTGACCGCAATGGTTTGTGTTGTTGGAAATGAATCTAGTACTCAATGTTTAATTTAAAAATCTCAAAATTGAAAGGCTTGTACCATATTCAAAGTTATCAAATAAGAATAAAATGAGAGAGATGATGAAATATATACAAAAATATCCAACCATCTCTATGGGATTTAGAAGTTGGGATTTATATGAATGCCTATTGCTGTCAACAACAATGCATCATATATGGACTGTAAAAACTGCAACCCAACTGGAAAAGCCACGTTATGTTATTCTTAGTTTTTAAACAAGTAGAAAAACTAATTGGGATAAAGATATAACATATTTCAATCATTGTAAAATAACAAATGTTAAGGGATTTGGACGATTTTTTTGAGGGCAAAAAAGAGGGGATACGGCCTATCTCTTATACATTAGCCCAACAGCCATTACCAACCACTAAAAACCAAAAAATCTCTCTTTTTTATTCAAAAAAACATCTATTTTATTTGTTTGTTATCGTATAATAAAATTGAATTAATAATTATTGATACATTTACTAGTAATTGTCAATGTTTCAAAGCTTATTATTAGTAATTAAAAATATCATGAAAATCGTGCAACAACGCAAAAAAAAAAAAGTATTGGCACACTTGTTTTATATGTGTATTGTCGTGTTGGTGTATTCCTAATATCTGATAGTGTGTATACTGTATCTGTCGAAAGCATTATTCCCATCCTTTCTAATATTTTGTTATTTTAATTTTTTTAAATTTAATTGTTGTAACTAAATGCATTAATTTTTTTTATATTTAAAGTAATCAATAATTAATTACACACAATTAATTTATTTACAGAGTTATTTCATGAAAGTCAAATAATATGCCTTTAACAAGTTAACATTGACACTTTCAAACTTGCGCTCCACAAGATAGTGGAATTTCTCATGTTGCCAAGTGTATATGACCTTTCAGCATAAGCCATGAAAGATAGTAAAATAAATGAATTTTTTCATACTTCAATTAATAATTATAAAAAAAACGAAGCTCCAAACCTCTTTAATTTTTTTTTCATATGTTTTGTTTTGTCTTCTTTTATAACCCAAAAGGTTTTTTGTCGCGATGTCATATTGTCGATCAGAGATGTTGTATTTTCATGGACTTTTTTTTTTGACAAAATCGTATTCTCCATAAGAGCCCATCTTAAAAGTTGTCAACTTTAAAAATCAATAAAAAAATAACAAGCTTCCAAACAATTACCAAAAAATTACAGAAAATGTATTAGTATTTCAAGAATGTACTGTATAAATTTCATCTCATTCTCATATTCGGAAAAAAATTGTCCAAATCCCTTAAGCTTTATCTCAATTCATATATTTTCCCCCTATGGAAATTTAAATCTTCATATCGAAAAATATCAATTTTATATATCATAGGATCTATCTCCGAATTTATTTTTAACTTTATTATGATTAACATACAATGCTGGTACATCTTCTGATTTATCGAAACATCCAGGTATACTGTTTTTTTTACCTCTATAAAGCTAGCTCACCAACATGGGCACAAATGAAAAAGGCTATAATGGGAATTTTGGGCTTTTTTTGGGTGGTAATATCGATTTTTGAGCTGTTGTAGATTTTTTTATATGCATTGTTGTGCTAGCTTGAACTTAAGCTAGCACAACTTTGTCAATATTTGTTCAAACCAAAAAAAGGTGGGCTCATTTTTATGGGTTTTTATTCTATCATAGTTAAATATTTTTTTTTTAAATTATTTTTTTTTTTAAGTCTATTGTTGTGCTACCTTAAGCCTAAGCTAGCACAACTTTGTCAATAATTGTTTAAATTAAAAAAAGGTAGGCTCATTCTTATGGGCTTTTTTTGGGTTTTTATTCTATCATAGTTAAATTTTTTGTACTTGAATCCATTTACCTCAATAATTATCGAATTAAAGAGTTAAATTTTTTTATATAGAATAATAGAAAAGAATACTCACCCTCGTTCATAGTAATTGGAATAGTGAAAAGAAACTTTCGTTTTTAAAAAAAAAATAAGGAGAAATAATATAATTTAAAAAAAAAATTTAACTATGATAGAATAAAAACCCAAAAAAAGCCCATAAGAATGAGCCTACCTTTTTTTAATTTAAACAATTATTGACAAAGTTGTGCTAGCTTAGGCTTAAGGTAGCACAACAATAGACTTAAAAAAAAAAATAATTTAAAAAAAAAAAATTTAACTATGATAGAACAAAAACCCAAAAAAAGCCCATAAAAATGAGCCCACCTTTTTTTAATTTAAACAATTATTGACAAAGTTGTGCTAGCTTAGGCTTAAGGTAGCACAACAATAGACTTAAAAAAAAAAATAATATTAAAAAAAAAAATTCACTAGGATAGAATGAAAACCCAAAAAAAGCCTATAAAAATGAGCCCACCTTTTTTTGGTTTGAACAAATATTGACAAAGTTGTGCTAGCTTAAGTTTTTTTATGAACACTTGGCTCTGACTTGAAATAAAAATTTCAGATAGCTACAACAGGACCGTAAGCATTCAATAAATGTGCTGAAAGTGATGTAGCATTATTAAATTTTTTCGGTGGTACAATTTTAAATTTTTGGCTCAACATTTGAAGTCTTTTTTTGTAAATTGTTATAATTGGTCCCCTCTTCATAAATTTTCAAATAAACTTAATTAATCCGTTTTCTGATGATAAAAGAAATAAATAATAATTTCTGTCATGAAGTGCAGATAACTGTATCAAATGGACAACAGCATTAAATCCACATGAGTTTTGTACTTTGATAAGACTTTTTTATAGATTCTCGATTGTTGTTATACAAGAAAATTAGCAACTTTAAATTTACCATCACCAATAATTTCTGCTGTATTTTTAAAAGCAATATTTTTGAAATAATGTCTTTTACTTTCAAGAAGCTTTTTATCATCGGATTCTGATTGTATTTTACTATATGAATGGTCATGATTAAAAATTTTACAATTATTATTCTCGAGAAGTTTGTCGTTCTCTGGTTTTTGTATTATCATTTTAGATAAATAATCAAGGATAGGTGTTAATAAATTATAAAAACTAGATAAATGTAATGAGCTAATTATCGGCAATTTTGTATTTTGGTCATATTATTAGTTGATTAATGACTAATCAATAAAAAGTTAATAAATTCCAAATTTGCTTTAATTAATTTTACCTAATTATTTCCTAATTATTCAGATGATAATTATTATGTAATAATACCATATGTAAACTATCAATCAAAAACTTTCCGATCGCAGCTTTAATTCAATCTAGAGGTAACTAATTAATGAAAAGTTAATAAATCTAAAATTGCTTTACCGAATTTCACCTTATTATTTGCTAATAATTTAAATTATAGTAATTATTAATTGTTACTATCATCCGCTAACTATACGGAGCTAAATTTGCTGTTTAAACAAATATTCTATTGTAAAAAATAATCCATTCAAGTCGAAACTTGTTCTAAAAAGAGATTAATTTCTATTGTATTTTTATTTTTCATAACGTAAAGTCACCTGACTAAGAGAAAGTTTTTTTCAGAATAGGTGATCGATTGATTAATTGATTTCCAAAGTCCAAACAAGTTTTAACCTGTTTCATCATGTTTTATCTTCTCTTAAAATATAGAATTTATGGGAATATACATAGGTCCAACTTATCACTATATTAAAATAAAAAAGGATAAAACAGAAGAATTTTTATTATTTTAAATGTATTTATTTATCTTAAATTAACAAAACTGTTCATTATTTATTTTTTTACATTTCCATAAATCCATAAATTGATGGGTTCATCTGATGTTGTCTTGATAATTTTTCCCAGATTTCATCAATTTTATGTGATGCAAATTTTATAATTAATGGTAATGGGAGTGATGTAGTTTCTGCTTCAGCTAAGTCGCTTATATTTGTTATAGCACAAAAATTCGCTATAGACTTATATAAATTGGCTCTCATCGAAAAAGTTTTGCTATACCATGATTTATATTTCTGTGACACTTTCCCGTCGTGGACCCGCGCATCACACCTTGGGTAAGACACGAATTAACCCCTCTCGCGGTTACAAACCACGGATTAAACCGCGGCACAGCGAGAGTCGTGGTCCAGGATACTCACATGTATACTACTTTGGATATTCATCCGGACATGCGCAATTATTCCCGAGCTTGAACCTGAGTAAGAGGACCGAGATTGTCTACACCGTATTAAAGTTACACAAATCATGCCTATTGAGCAATATAGTAGTATTCCATAGATGGTATTTCTAGTCTTGATTCTTGGAAAACGACCGGTCTTTTATTGTGCTGCCATGAATCGCTGACTCGTAATGGCCAACGTCTGGTCATTGATTGGCTAGCTGTTTAAAGGCTGCCGGTAATCAGCAAATTCATAGCAAATTCATGGTTGCTAGTTATCGGTCGAATCATGGCAAATTAATAGCTGGTCATTTAACGACCGTCGTTAATTGGCCAATTCATGGTAAATTCATGGCTGGCCATTAATGGTTGCCATTCATTAGCCAATTTATAGCAAATACATAGATGGCCAATGAAAGACTACTATTATTAACTATGTTCCGGCAAGACAAATAAAGAAGTATCAACAATAGAGTTCAAAATGAATGAATAAATAAATGTACCTGTATTAAAATTGTCATTTTCACAAAAGTCTAAGCCCATAATAGTTCATAGTTATTACAAAAGAACAAAAATTTCCCGAAATATATCGCGCCCGGAGAAAGGCTTAAAAAAAAATGATTTTAAATAAAAAAAAAAGATAATTAAACTTGAAACCTTTGTACGTAATTAAATAAAAATTTTTTTTCTTCAATTATTTATTTTTATAAATAATTTAATAAAAATATCTGCAATTAATGGGACAATTTTGGAGAAGATTAATGGGCTATTAATGGAAGATATTGAAGAGCCATCAATAAAATATATCAAAGGGCCATTTATGGCAAAACTTAATAAACCATTCATAGCGAATATAAATGGGCCTTTAATCTCGCTAAATTATATTGAATTTTGTTTATATACTCTCGACCACAATAAAAACAGAAAATATTGTTTAACTAAGCTGATTTCACCTATACATCTGATTGTCTGACAGCTGTTCATTTTTTTTTGTTAATATTTGAAATGGTCGCTCACGCATTCGCAGCTTAATTTCCCTACTGCAGAAAAAAAATTAAAAAAATTAAAATTTCGACAAACTTGGACTCATGGCCCTTGGGCAGGTTGATATTCAATTCCTGTCATTGTAATGGTCATTTTTCAAAAAAAGTACTTATGAAAATTTTTAGGTTTTTTTTTTGACTAACTCGAGTAGAAATCAAATTTTTACCTTCATCTGAAATGGATGATAAAAAAAGTAGCAAATTTATTTCTCTGCATTTTAATAAGTTCATTATCAGCTTAGCATTCGGCTTGTCTTACTCCATCCTTAATAGGGATAACCTGATCCATTCTGGATCAAAACTGAATCAAAGTTAAATTATTAAATTTATTATTTTTTTTTCAAATGATTAATTCTTGATCAAGTTTTGATTCAGAATGGATTAGACTATTCTTATCAAGGATGAAAAGAGATACCCTGATGCTATCCTGACCAGGCAATACCCAATTATAATTTCGACAAGCATCCGTTAGTCCGAATTGTTTTATTACATTTCTTTCAATTTCATTTTCAATAATTATTCATGTACTTATTATCCTTCGTTCATAAATACTAAATATTAATATATAATACTTTATATATTAATCTTTTTTCCTTCGTATTACATATGAAAACAAAAGTTTGCACCAAACATCGAATGACACCGTGGCTGAGCAAGCTTAGTACTAGCGTTGTCATCCCGCGACAATAGTTAGATTGTCACGTTAGAGCAAGGGGAAGAGAGTCAGACGAAATTTGGCCCCAACAGTTTGAAACCCAAAACATTAAGAAATTAAAATTTCCTAACAGAAAAAAAAACGTAGGAATGTTATGCAGTCAATATTTTTGACGTTTACAAAAAAAATTGTAATATTACTTATGGAATATTATTTTTGAAATGTGCCCGGGATAAAAAATTGGAGTATTACATAGGGACGTAGGAAAACTCAGTTCCAACCACTCTAGCCCCCCCCCCCCCGTCGCCTCGTGGTGAGCTTATCTTTGATTATGGCTTTTCTACTATTCTTAGTTCTTTTTATGTTGATGCCTAGTTTTGCTAACTTTATAACGGACTTAAAAAAAAAACTTAGAAGAAAAAAAATAATGTTGCTAAAATAAACTAAGCTTTTTTTATATATTTACGTTTACGTTGTTATTATAAATATATTATGTTATATTGAAATGATTTTAATCAAAACGAAGGGAAATATAATTTCTTAATATATACAAAAAAAAGACGTATACAGCTAAGTTACATGTATAAGCTAAGGAATCGATAAAGAGGGTAATTTTTATTACCCCTGTGAAGGAGAAGGATATGGCGAAGTTAGATATATAGGCTAAGGAATAGATAAAGGGGGTAATTTTTATTAGAACTTGGAACATAGTTTACTGTTTCCATTACAGAGTATTAAAAAACAACCTGAGTAAAAATTTGTTAGGGATAGCCTGAACACGGATCCGGATCAGATCAGGGAATCTTAAGGCTATCCCTATTCAGTTATCTCTAATACATCCTGATCCATTCCGGATTCGGGAATCGTGGAGCAATCCCTATTGGAGTATTGCTATGACATCCTGATCTGACCTGGATCACGTTCGCCTTATTACAGCCTGAACAGAGATAGCCTGATCAAATCCGGATCAGGGCTTGATCAAGTAAAAAATAATAAAATAAATATTTTTTTTCACATTTTACTTGATGCAGATAGCAGCAGGTAAACACTATCAAATCCTGAATGGGGATATCTTGATCAAATCTTGATCAGGGCTTGATCAAGTAAAAATTATTGGACTCTATTTCTTTTTTTACTTTAGTGTTTACCTGATACTATCCGGAACAAGTAGAATTTGAAGGAAAAAAATAGAGTCCAATAATTTTTACTTGATCAAGCCCCTATCAGGATTTGATCAAGGTATCCTTATTCAGGATTTGATAGTGTTTACTTGACGCTATCCGGATCAAGTAAAATGTAAAAAAAAATAATTATTTAATTTATTTTAAACAATATTTTATTAATTCTACCGTATTTTAGTTCATAATATTTATTTATTTTTATTTTTACTCTTTCATTGACATTGATTTAATTAATATAATTATTGTACTGGATAAAACTTATGATAACAAAAAAATTCTCTCTAACATTCGTTTGTCACAATGGCCGAGGGTGAAATTTGTTAGTATAGTAATCTCGCAGTCGTGGGTTTGAATCCCACTAGGGTCATATTAGTGTAAGTTAGGTTTTCACATTTCATTAACACGTCGGTTAATTAAATATAAATAACTTATACAAACGTATATTACACATCAATTCTAATTAAAATGCCAATTTTTTTTTTAAATTTCGAATTTTGATCCGTTGCAGATCATGTATCTTGATCAGGACCGGATCTAGTATCTTGATCTACTACGGATCATGTATCCTAATCAGGATTGGATCCAGTATCTTGACTTTATCCTGAAGATAACGTCAGGTGAGCCTGATCCGATCTTGATCCAAACCTTACGAAAAAACATTACACTTGGATTCGATTCGGATCTAGATGCGTGATCGGGGCTGGATTTGGAATCAGGTAACCCTGATCCGATCACTATCTGAATTTCTACTCGGGAATATGAGTATGAAATTAGTATCGCTATGTGCCACCAGTAATACTTTGTTTAAAAGCGTAAAGTACTGAAAACCAACATTCTGTAATACTCTGTGTTACGGGCGAGAATCAAGATTGATTCATTAATAACTAATACTATTCATCAATAATGAAATATTATTGATTACATTATTTATAAAAAAAAAAATGTGTGTGTGTGTGTTACCAGTACGCGCGGGGGAAGTGAAACTTCTTTCGTTCTTGGACCTTTTACAAAATAATGTGAGAAAAAATATAGGTAAGCTTAAGCAGGATTTCAGGATATTGCAAAGGACAAAAATAATCTCATCGATAATATTATTAATTTTTTTATTATTCTATTAAAACAAAAATGTGTATAAAAATTTGATTTATTGATTGATATAAAAAATAGATTATTGTTAAATTATACTTCTGTGATTGATAATGATTGGTTATCACTTTGCTCCATCGGTATATTCGATATAATTGGTTTGTGGTAACTGAAATATAATACGTAATTTTTAGATTGAACGTTATCAAGATATCGTGTGAAAACAGCTTCTATTGTTGTGCCTGATTTGGTAGTTGATATTGATCGATCGTTATTCATTTCCAAACTAAATTTTTCTCGTAGCATTGTTATAAATGGTTTTGATTCCGGTGATGCAAGATTTACATTAAAATCACTACTCAAGACCATTGCATATTTATTTTGTACACCACCATAAATTTTTGCTCCCTCATGAGTATATATTACTAATCCTTTGAGAAGAAGAGTTATTATATAATTAATGTTTTAATTGGGAGAAATGTAAACTGCAGCCATTATTGTTATTTTTTTATAATATGAATAATAATATTAATAATATAAATAATATGAATAGAAATATTAATGATAATATTAATAATAACAATATTCATAATAATAATATTAGTAAATATATCAATAGAAATATGAAAATGATTTCAAAATATGAATATTATATGATTTTTAATATAAATAATGATATTAATAACAATAATAATATTAATAATATAAATAATATAAATAGAAATATTAATAATTATATTAGTAACTATATCAATAGAAATATGAAAATGATCGAAAAATTTGAATATAATATGATTTTTAACATAAATTATAGCATTAATATTAATATTCATAATATAAATAATATAAATATAAATATTAATAATTATATTAGTAAATATATCAATAGAAATTTAAAAATATTCGAAAAATATGAATATAATATGATTTCTAACATAAACAATAACAATAATATTAATATTATAAATAATAATATTAATAATAATAATAATAATAATATTAATTTTATAAGTTATATTAATAATATCATTGATAATAATATAAATAATATTATTTTTCAAATTTGTTATTTAAAAATCAAATATGTATATTCTTGCGCATGCGCACGCGTCAAAGAAAATATGGTTGCTGAGCTCCAACATCAGCTGTCAGATTTTTTTTATTGACACAAGAATATTCATATAAAACTATTCAAACAACCATTTAAATCTTTCTATCAATAATATTACTTAATATTAGACACTGCTATATTTTTTTTATTCATTTAGTTATTTATATTACAACAAAAATTTATTCTTCATTTTTTTAGGAAACAAATAGCTTGAGGAAGAGATGATTAATAAGTTGATTAATAAAACACTTTAATAAGCTATAATTCTGCAAGAAATCACTTTTTTTTTAAAGCATCTTTTCCTCAACTCACTTTTATATTCCTTCATCAGTCAATTTTTATACAACTTTAACAATTTATTTCTACCGAAAAATCCAACTCATAAAATAATTATTTTTTGTCCTAACGGGGGTTTGATCCTACGAGTTTCCGTTTCTAAACCTATACTTTTCACGCGAGACGACTTTGACGAGCTGGTATTAATGAAAATTTATTTCACTTGAAAATACAGGATAATTTATGCCAGTGTAATTAAAAAAAGATAATTACTTCTACAATTTCTTAAAACATAAACGTATTAAAAATTACATAAATAAATTTTTCAAATAAACAAGTGGTTACGGAAGAAGCTGCTAATAAAAAAAAATAAAACAATTACTGGTAATTGTTTCAACTACATTCTTCTCTTTAGCCATTTGTTTTTAATAAATGCATTTAATTGCTGAAAAATATAGTTAGTAATAAATTCATATTATGTATTAATAAATAATAATCAATATTATTATTATATATATTAAAAAAATTTCTAAGACTACCCAGTTGAACAAATGAAGCGCGTTTTAAAAATTTAAAGAATTTTAAGTTTGTTTAAGACGTTCATTAATAGTTAGCCGACAAGTGACCTGCCGACATAAAATGAATGATTGTAATCGATTGTAATTGGTTTGTAGATGATTGCAATGTAATTAGTTTTTTTTGTCACCCCCCTAATTAATTTTAATCAATTATTAAAAATTCGCAGTTGACAGATAGCCGACAATTCATATATATTTAAATAGCTGGGTAGCTATTTATTCTTGACTTGATTATCCGCAAGTTATCCCGAGCGACTGGGATAACTTTTTTGTCGCAAAACATGAAAATTTTGGCTTAATTTGTATCCTTCTCCATGGTTTACATAAAACGACTAAATCATTTTCAGGCGTTTTCATGTTATCCCGTGTAGGTAGGATAATCGAGTCAAGAATAGCTACCCTGATATTTTTATTGTAATGAGATGTCAAATTTATAGCAAATCGTTTGTACATCATGATTCTTCGTTTGTCATTGTTTAATAATGAATATTTTTTTAAATATTAATTAAAAATCATTATACTTTTTATCCCTCAGTTAATTATTGTTAATTTCTACATGCGCATGCGCGACAAATGTCAT
The DNA here is from genome assembly GCA_011426435.1 of Lysiphlebus fabarum. Taxonomy (NCBI): domain Eukaryota; kingdom Metazoa; phylum Arthropoda; class Insecta; order Hymenoptera; family Braconidae; genus Lysiphlebus; species Lysiphlebus fabarum. The sequence continues at coordinate 55,702 of WSYQ01001403.1, forward strand.
GTTCGTGTTAAGCAGTGTTGAGAGGACTTGATGTTTACAAAAATAAACAATAATATTCTGAAACGTCAGAATATTTTGTTATTAAAAAAAAAAGTAAATTTTACATGTTTATATATTAGAATTTGATATTTTAATATTGAAAAATCAATTATAAAAAATATAAACAACTAAATTAAATGGATTTATTATTGGATTTACCGTTTTATATCAGAAAGCGCTCATGTATAAAAAGCGGAATTTTTAAAGAAGCGAAACATTAAATTTATTTTTTCAAAACAATATTCTTATGATTATCTTTAGCAAGATTTACCCACTAAACTTTTTGAAGCCACATCTACAACATAAAACAATAAGTTTTACTTTTTTTTTGTGTGAGAATTATAATTTTACAAATATTGAAAATAGCGTGGTGGGAAATGTACCGGCTTGCCGCCAAACCGGTCTAGAATTCGTCATAAGTGGTGTGTATCTCGTCATACTCGGCAATGCGTTACAATAATTAATAAAAAATATTAATTACCGGTAACGGTCGTAAAAATTTATTTACCATTGTTAAAATAACGAAAATAATATGGATAAATTATAAATATATTATTAGTGATTAAAGGTAGAAAACAAATTCTACATGTTTTACAGATAATTTCGGTTTTTTTATTTTTTTTCTACTTGAATTTTTAAAAAAGTTACAATTGTTTAAATAATAAAACCAAAACAATCTATTATTTTTCCGGCATTTGAGTGTTTTCTGAAGGTGAAAGGGTAGGTTTTTCCGGATCATTGACGAAAATTCACAGATAATTATTATTATATATATAATATTATTAAATTGTATTTTTTTGAGTACATTCTTTTTCTGAGCTACATTCTTTTCCTTAGCTATTTTTCCATTAAACAATTATATTCAGGAATTAATTTAAAAAAAAATAACTTTTAATAAATAATTTTAAGCAATTGTATTCTTTTTATCACGTCTCACTTCGATAATATAATTATGTGCAATAATGATAGTATCAAAGTTGAAAATTATAAAATTTACCTTTTTTTTTTTACGTTAATTATGTATCTATGAAAAATATATCAAAATCTTATTTAAAAAATAGATAAATCAATCTCTACAAAAAAAAATATAAAATTTACTTTTTTTTCTCGTCAAATATGGATTTATACGAAAGATATATACATCTTACACAAAAAATAGGTAAAACAATGTCTGCATTGAAAAAAACATAAAAGTTACTTTTTTTTACGTCAATAGTGTATTTATAAAAAAAAAAATATAAATCTAACATGAAATAAACGTAAAAACGATTTCAATATCAATAAAATATAAATCTCACATTATGAAAAATTAAAAACCTTCTTAACTTATGAAAATCATAAATATTATATTCTAAGAATATAAAAATACAGGTCTCATGCTTCAATATTTTTTTTTGGTAATTTTTATATTTTTTTCGTATAGATTCCTCTAGTCCGAAAAAAAAATATAAAATTTACTTTTTTTTAAAATAAAATTTACTTATTATTTTTCTCCGTGTGAAATAATACTTAATTATACTCTGTAATACTCTAATTTTTCATCTCGGGTGGATATGTCACGAATGTTTCAATTCTATTTTAGTGACAGGCCCTTATGCTCAACATATATTTGGGACAGAATTGGGCATGGATAAGTCCAGTATTGTTAATTCAACTCCACTCGAAGATTTTGGGGGCTTGCATCCTGATCCTAATTTAACTTATGCATCGAATTTGGTAAACACCGTTGAAAAAGGGGTATATGATATGGGAGCTGCATTTGATGGTGATGGTGATAGAAATATGGTAATTAGTATTAATGATTAATAGCTGATATACAAATCAGTACACATGAGTACTGATGAGTACACACAGTATGCATGAACGATTCCTTCTTGGTTTTTTGCAGATAATCGGAAAAAATGCATTTTTTGTCAATCCATCAGATTCATTGGCAGTTTTAGCCGACAATTTGGAACTCATACCATATTTCCGAACAACAGGTATTAAAGGATTCGCAAGGTCTATGCCTACAAGTTCTGCTGTGGATCGAGTAGCGTCGAATAAAGCATGTGATATATTTGAAGTGCCTACTGGATGGAAATATTTCGGTAAGTTTATTTATTTCAAATGACTAGTTGATTTAGCAGTGAACACTTTAAACACCCTACCCTTACTGAATAGAGATAAAACGCTCAACTTCATTTAAAAGATCATTTAATCTTAAAAATGCATATTCTTCAAATAAAAAAAATTCTTTTTTCTTTGCATAATTGTGTTGATCGAGCTTCTAGTTGAAAGCCAATTTTGATAAGATAAATGTGCACTGAGAAAAAAATGCTACAGATTAGCAAATTTTTTCTTGAAACTTTTTTGTCTTAAGGCTGGTTGACGATAATTGAATTTCTACTAGACTTCAGAAAATTCGAAAAAATTCAGGCTTATTTTTTAAATGAAATAATTATCAATGTCGACAACTTACTTTAATTTTTTTTTCTTCGCTTTTTTTTCGATAATGAATGTCAAAGTCGAAGACTTTTATACACGAGGATAGGATGAAATAATTTTTTTTTTCTTAAACAGCACATAGCATTTCAGTTTTTTCTACTAGAAATCGTATTTTTTTTCTATCGAATTTAAGTTAACAGTATAGGACAAGAAAACTCAAAAGATCATATTTTTTTTCAATAAGGGAAATGAAAAATATGGGAAGGTTCCTTGAAATATGCTGATTAATTATGTGAAATATAAATTTAATCAACCTCTTGGAGAAGGTTAAAAAAAAAAAGCATGAGATTTAAACAAAAAACATGGAAAAATAGTGTTAAAGAAATACAGTTTAGTACCGATTTTTCTAATTAAAGTGTTGATTTAATATTAGGGTTTAATGGTTGATTTAGTCGGGTAATCATGATTAGTAGTAAGAGAGCTAAGATTAACAATGGACTACAAGCTTCAATAATTGACCGATTTCAAAATTTTTTTTTTGTTTTATAAGGCTCAAGGAATTTTTAGCACAAATCAAAAACGCGGATAGAGCCTTGAAATTTCTTAAGTAGATTAATAAAATAATCCTACATATGCTTAATTTTTTTCATAATTTTCTTGTAACTAATTACTTGGTAATAAATTATTAAAGTAGGCTACTTTTTTGGAGGTAACACATAGGTTCTTATGGAGAGTCATGTTCAGTTTTTTAAAACCTGGGTAGCTATTTAATGAAAAACGTGGATAAACTGATAAAAAAATAAAGAAATACAAAAGGAAAAATAAGGAAAATTTTGATATAATTTTTAATAAGGCTCTCAGACCATTTTATTTTATGATAATAGTTTGAAATTCAAAAATCATTGATATTTTGCCTTATATGACAGTTTAGACACACACCCACACAAACTCACAAATATTTGTTGTTGTTTATTGTCACTCTAAATTCTATATTTCTCTCTGTCCCACGGCTTACACACATAGAGTGAAACCGTCAGAAGAAGATCACGATGATCAATCAGCGCATGCGCCAGAATATAACGATACATGGAAAATCTGTATATGTATGTGACTGATTGAAAAATTCGGTAAGGAAATGGAAACACAGACACGCAAATTTATATATGTATTGATATGTATAACTGAATTCTGGAGCATGCGCTGATTGATCATCGTGATCTTCTTCTGACGGTTTCACTCTATAAACTTCAGGAGTGACAAAACCAAAATAATGCTGCGTTGAAACAATTTTAATATTATATAAATTAAATTAAAAAATGATGTTTAAAAAATTTCCAATGATAAGAAAATAGATTCGGCTTATTTAAATGGTATATAAAATGTAATTAAAGTGTTGAAAAAAAAATTTTCATTTGTTTTTAAATCAAAAAAATTTGTTTATTTGGGTTTGGCAGCCATGGATCACTCAATACATTCGGTATAAGATAGTACTTTACCCTGCCGCTTACCCCTGAAAATCATATATGTAATACTACTATATGGCTCATTGCCTATGCTTTCCCATACGGGGGCTGTGTTGAGAATGTTTGGATCAAGAAGACTAGAGACCAGAGGCGCGTTCTGAAATACAAGATTTACGGGGTAGAGTTAGGCGGGTTAAGTCAACACCAGACTATAACCCCGTGTAATAATAATTTACACATATCAAAGTTCACGAGAAACGAATAGAAAAAAGATTTTTACGTTTTATGATTATTACACAAACAAACTTTAACGCCGCGGTTCTTTTTACAATTACAAATTAAGGTTTTTTAGACGACAATAACCAATTTGCAAAAGTAAAACAAATAATTAAACGACGTTATTTTTTCAAATGAAATAAATACTAATAAAGTTCAGTTATGGAAATTCTTTTTCATCTATATGTTCTGGTATCGTCCTTACTTTGCAGTCATCAAAACACATTGAGAAGATTGGTGGCTAACCTAAGTCTAGTATACTGTTTGTATAAGTATTATTTAATACCATAAGATTCCTACTAGTTGTTACACAACAGACGAGTTCCTAGTTTTCCATGCTTTTCATGAGTTTTTAACAGCTTTGTCATTATTCGAGGGTAAAAGAAGTAATTTAATGATTTTTAATTTCTTCAACTATATAAATAATTTTCACTCTATTTTATGCATTTTATTATTTTTTTTTGTTAGTTACTTAATAAATGCTCCGCTAGCATCATGTCGACTTAGCAGAGCACTTTTAAAAATTGATTTTCTCCGAACCTATGGGAGCAGGAAATTTCTTTTTTTGGCAGTAAAATAGCACATAAAAAGCACTTAATTACGGTGCTATCCAACTTCCCGATATCGAAAAAGGCTCCGCTAGCTTCACGGGTATATAGATGCAGTTGTTTAAATAATTTTTTAAAGAGTGATTATACCAATAATAGTTTATTTTTTTTATATTTTCTTCTGTACTGAATTTTTTAAGAACAAATATATTATTGTTATTATATTTATATAATTTTTGAACAATATTTAGGCAAGTACTAGTTTTTTTTTCACAAATCCATTTTCTCCCTCTGTCATTTGTTCATTCAAAAATTATTAATTGTATATTCAAAGTTCATTAAATTTAAGGTCCACCGGCAGTTGTACTTAAATAAATAAGTTTTTCACCAATAACTAAACAATTATATCTTCTTTCGGAACTATTTGTTCATTAAAAAAAATTATTGATGTAATTTTAGATAAATTTATTAGGTAAAAATAGCTATAATGAAAAATAATCAATTTAGATAATTTATTTGTTTATTTATCATAAACAAATGGCCAAAGATGCAATTGATTCAACAATTTTTTTAAATAATATATCTACAAGCAACTCCATATTTTCTATTAGTCATTTGTTCTTCAAAAAAGTAATTTATGTAAACTTAAATGGATTTTGCAAAAACAAATGACAAGAAAAAAAGATGCAATTGATTTAATAATTTTTTGAACATTAATTAAACAAGATATTGTCATTTTTTTATTTGCACTCCTTTCCGAAGCCATTTAAATATGGTTTATTAAAAAAAATAATTCATGCAATCTCAAATGTATTAATCAAATGCAAATGTCCAGAAAAACAAATGTAATTCCTTGAATAATTTTAAAAAATTCAATGGCTAGAAATATACAGTTGTGATTATAATCTATATATAAATAACTAGTCAAACAATAATAATCTTCCGTAACCGTTTGTCTATTAAAAAAATTATTTATGTAATTTTAGATGAATTAATTACGAAGCGACATTATCTACATTTATACTACAGAACGCTTGAAGGTAACAATTACCGACGGTGCAATGTAAATTCACTCCATACCACTCAATACCACTCAATACCCATATCCGCGCCTAAAGATGTTTACACATCAAAAAGAAAAGAAAAATATTATCAGAATGGCCAACTCAAAATCGGGAAAAATAAATAAATGTCTCACATTAATATTACAAAATTCATTTTTACACTAAAACGGCGGCTCATATTTATAGTATGTTATATCTAAATATTTTGTGGACAAAAAAAATTGATGTTAGGCGCAATAGAAAGAAAAACAACAAGTTTTATAGGAAATATATTTTTACTGTTTTCTTTTAATTGCTCTGTAAAAAAATAAATGAGATATAAAAATTGATGACGACACAACTTCGAAATTAAAAGACAACTATTGGAGCAATAAAATTGAGGTGAGTTTTATTGAAAAGCACATAAAAAAACTATAGGATCAGATGTTTAGTTTTTTTTTTTAATAATAATTTTTCAATATGTCTGCTAGTTTCACTTTATAAAAAATTACATGGGCTAGGAAAATGAAAACTAAATGTCTGATATTTATGTTCTCTTTATGTGCTATTTTACTGCTCAATCAGATATTTTAATGCTCCTACAGTTTTCCGGAGAAAAGAAAATACCTTAAGGACGTATGATTAAAACTAAAAAATAGATAAAATTAAAAAAGTCTTATTTTTATGTACATTTTTAAATAATATTATTATAAGACTTGTGGCTCCGGGGTAAAGCACTGGCTTATCACCTGAGTAGCCCGGGTTCAAGACCGACTTGAGGAATTATTTTTTTGAGAAAATTTTATAAATTTTTTATAAATTATATATGAAATATTTTTAAAAAAATAATACAAAATTTTGATACTTTTTTTGCCCATTTTTTATGAAATTATTTATAAAATAACTTTTATAAAATTTTTATAAAATTTTTATAAAATATTTCCGTGTGGGATTATAAGCATATATACTGATACAGGTTACCTCGGGTAATACCTCGACCCGAGGTCGAGCCGAGCTTATTTTTCTACTAGGGTAAAGATACAAAGATGCTTTTTGTACTGAATCAATGAATTTAAAATTACCTAAATTAAATTTTAAAATAATTAAATAGCTACGGAAAAAGGGGTATAATTGGAAAAAAAAATTACTGGTACAATTATTCAATTACTAGTTTTTTACATGCATTTATCCATAAGATATTTCTAGGAAAAGAGTTCATATTGATTTGAACAATTTTCATAGAGTATTGCCTTTATTTTTTTTGCATCCTATTACGTTGCTGTTTGTTTATTTAAATAATTAATATAGATAATTTTTAATACATTTATAATCAACAAATGACTAGGAAGACGAACGCTTTTTCAAATGATTCAAATGACTTTTTAAACAGTAGTTGTAACAGTAATTGTCATTTTTTTAATTGCATTTTCTTCTCTAGCCATTTTTTCATTCGAAAAATTATTTTTCGTCGTTATTTTTGAGGTAATGGTACAAAATGGTAATGGTAATTCTGAGCTTAATGGTACAAATTGAAGCGTATTTTTCTTTATATTGTAGAAAAAAGAAAATTTTGAAAAAGTTCCTTATTAAAAATTCTACGCAATTGTTCATAATATTTTTTGTTTAAACAATTTTTTTTGTCGTTATTTTTGAGGTACAAATTAATCTAAATTATTCTACATCTGTAGCAATTTTTCTTCTTTCCTAAGTTGTTTTAATAAAAAAGTCATATTTAATCCTTTATAACTCTTTGAGGTACAAATTAAAATAATGGCGGTACAAATTAGTACAATTCAAATCGCTTCCAAAATGTATTACCCGGGAAAAACGGTTTGTATACAACCATATACAACTATATACAACCATATATGATTGTATACAAACTCATACAATTGTATATCGCCATTTTCTGTATACAAATTTATAAAGTTGTATACAGTTGTATACAACCATATATGGAATTTATTTATTTATGGTTGTATACAAGTTTAGATAGTTGTATACAAGTTTAGATTGTTGTATACAAGTTAGGTAGCTATATATATATACAAAAGGTTGTATACAACCATATATGAGTTTATATGATCTCTTACAAATTTGTATATAAATCCATATATGACTATTTATACTCATATATGATCATATAAACTTATATATAATGATATATAAAAGTATAGAAGATACAAGAGTTATAAATCATCAACAAATAAACATGAAAAAAAAACAATTTTCGAGCAAACTGGATTACAAGAAATTAAATATTCTTGAACGGGAATTGCTAGTCTCATCTCGTTTCTCAAATGTATTAATTTATGCAAGAGTACAAGTCAATGGTCAAATATACACTTCAAAAAAGTACAAAGAAACCAAAACGAACAATTATACTGTGCAAATTCAATATCTAAATGTTTCAATCATTTATGGTGAAATTCAGTTTCATTTTGAATACAAAAATGAGTGGTGTTTGGTTTTAAAATGTCTAAGCATAAACCATAATAATTTTTTTTTTCATAAAGAAATGAAAGTAAAAGTGGAGCACATCATTCCTATACAAGAAGAAGATAATATTTTTATCATAAAATCGGAGTCGGTGCTTAAAATTTCCCACGTTATCCGTGTCGGTGAATATGTTTGTTTACAACCCCACCCAACAAAAAAAAATTTATAATTATTCATTATATGTATAAAATTATTTTGACATTTGTTATGTTATGTTGTATGAATAAATAAAAAACTGTGATTTGTGTTAAATTGTAATATATCTTGACTTAAATTTTGTTTGAAGGTATTTGTGGATCTTAAATTCATATAAAAACATATGTATAGATATATACAGTTGTATATATATGCATCCGTATATATGTTTGTATACAACCATATATTATTGTATACAAGCTTAATAAACTAAGCTACCAAGTTGTATGGTTGTATATGATTTTATAAACTCATATATAAACATATATAAATATATACAGTTCTATATGTCCATATATACCGTACTACCAACTTAACAAAATCAGAAATCTGGTTTTTCAGCCAAAAAATTGCAACCGTTAATTTGATTGTTCAATAAAAAAAAAAATAAGCCACTAAGGAATCTGATTTATGGGATCATTACAAAGCCTCATATTTTTTAATTAAATCCATCATATTTTAATTAAATTTCTAAAAATTGGAGACGGAAGGGGGCAAAATATTTGATGTATAATAAAGCACGGTAGTTACTCTTACACACACATATATATTTCCTTTCTCATACTTGACTCGAGGCACTACCGTGCCTCTTGATGAGTGTGGGCGGCCTGTATTTATGAACACTAATACCATTTTAGAAATAAAATTTTTGATCGTGAAACGCCGTAAAATTTTATTCAATATTTTTCAAATGTTATGATAAGTGATAAGTGCAAGACTGTATTTCTGATAGTAATAATATTAATAAACCTAAATAAATAAAATCAAAAAAATTGATATAATCAATAATTTCTTTACCAATACGAATAATAAATATATATATTAAAAACTATAAAAATATAACATAAAATATATTTTTTTAATATTTAAAAATACAATTTTAATTATCAATTATTCAATATACCTATGAAGACATATTCGCATATAAACTACTTGGACTGGTAAGTGTGTGTGTGCGGTTGCAATAAATGAAACAGACCAAAAAAAATATTGAAGAAAGATCACTGTTGCCATGTTTACATTTCGTGCGGCTGCATAGGAAAATGGTCCCGTGGCACCCCGCGGTATATAATTGCAAAGGTATATGTAATTGCAAAGGTATATATAATTGCAAAGGTTTATGTAATTGCAAAGGTATATATAAATACTTAGGAATATAATTGCGGATAATTTTTTATCACCCATGCATGGTTAGTAGATCTTGCAAAGGTATATATAAATGCTAAGGTAAGAAAAAATCTTAGAAAAAAAAAAAAATTTATTTGCCAAAATATCATAAACTAAGTCCCTCATAAACTTGGTAAAACTAGACATATTTATAAGAAACACTACGAATCGTAGAAAGGCCAGAATCAAAGATAATCTTTGACCCTCACAGCCGGCGGGCACGGGACCATTTTCAGTATTTGCCATTTAACGGAGTATAAGCTGTAGTAAAATAAAGATTTTCTGTGAGAGCGTTTTTTCAATAGAAGGGAAAACGTTCCGGTACTCCCTATGCTTGTGTGTTAAAAAGCTAAATTGTTGTCAACTTTGATACTAATTAACTCAGTTAAAACGTGATAGAAAATTACAAAAAAAATTTGATAAAATAGATCTTTATTTCACTTAAAAAATATGCCCACTTTTATCAAAATCTGTGAGAGGGAATTTTTCTTTAATATTTTGAAATTCAGCCTTAATTAAAATTAGTGTTAAAATAAATATTGTAACAACCAACAAAACGTAGAGATCACATGTGTCAGTGAACGCTACCACTCCAGAATTCAACATACATTTTGTAAAGTAATTTTATTGTAAGCCCGAACAGAAAAATCTCAGTCTTAAACGAGCTTCAAGTCTTAAAACGTGCTTCATTGAACTTAAACTGTCTTGTGAGATCTTAAGTGAACTTCCATTAGCTTCTCAAATAAAATCACAAGTTTTTCCGAGGTCCCCAAGCTCTTCTAAAGGCTTGAATTAAAAGACTTCGAAAGCATTCAAATCTCAGTCTTTCAGACGCTCGATTTGAAAGACTCCAAAAGCGTTCACATTTCTCAGTCTTTCAAAAGCTTGATTTAAAAGATTTCCAAAGGTTTCAAATTCTCAGTCTTTTAGAAGCGTGATTTAAAAGACTTCGAAAGCGTTCACATTTTTCAGTCTTTTAGAAGCTTGATTTAAAAGACTTTAAAAGTTTTTATGTTTTAAAAAAAAAAAATTTTCAATAAATACGATTTTAAAAGCTTGTAGTCTTAAAATTGAAGACTTTAAAACTTTCTTCAATGAAAATTAGGAGACTTGAAAAAAATTCAAACTGCCTGATATAAAATTGTCACGATTTTTATCATTTTGTATACTAAAAAACTATATTTCGCGGATTTTAATTAATATGTAGCTGTTATCATTTATTAATTGATGTTATTGGTTAATTTTTTTTTATTTATATATTTTTTGAAAAAAAAAAATTCAAGTTTGATTGCTTGTAGTGTATTTAATTTTACAATTCACTCTAAATATTTATTCAAGTTTTCATGTTATAAAATTTTTTAAAATAACAAAAATTAGAAACTCAAAGTCTAAGTAGTAAATATATTCTCTTATTATCAATTGATGATGTGGTTGAGTGGTCAACCTATCGGACTTCCACCCAAGAAACCTGTGATCGATCCCGTGCAGATTTTTTTTTTTTTGGAAAAATTTTAAGTTCGTTCAAGACTGAGATTTTTCTGTTCGGGATCGCATTAAAATAATTACCAACGTTGTAAGAAATATTAGGAGTTAAGTTAACAAAGCCTATCTTGTTTTTATATAACCATTTTATTAAATTGTTCTATACCTAATCTTTTGTGATAAATCAAACATTCAAATCTGTGAATTATTAACATTATCATTTTTATAATATTTCAAAGTATTAAATTCAGTAGTGAAATTCTATTTTTATGTTCATTTATTTTATTTATTATTTAGTTCACGTGATCCTATCCAAGTAAAATCCAAGTAAAATATTAATTATATTTTGAAATACCCGGTAGCGACAACTCAATTTTTTCTTAACATATTCGTCTTTTTTAAAGCACTGCAATCCAATAGTAAATAATAGGTTCTACACCAGAAATCGAATATGCTATATATACTATATAAAAAAAAAAATTAGATTTCGTCCTATCTTCGTGAATAAAAGTTGTCAACTTTGGCTATCATTATCTCAAAAAAACCACGTCAGAAAAAATTCAAAAAAATTAACAACATAGATAATTATTTCATTCAAAAAATGAGCTCAAAATAAAAAAAATCGAGCAGAAATTCAATTATCGGCAAGCAATCTTAAGAGATTTTAATGGTCGTTCTTTTTACTTTTAGGCAATTTGATGGATGCTGGCCTCTTATCATTGTGTGGTGAGGAAAGTTTTGGTACTGGCTCTGATCATATACGCGAAAAAGATGGTATATGGGCTTGTTTGGCATGGTTGAATATTATCGCTAAGCTGGGAAAATCTATCAAAGAAGTGTTGACAGACCATTGGACAAAATACGGGAGAAACTTCTTTACAAGATACGATTATGAGGGTTGTGAAATTTCACCTGCCAATAAAGTGATGACGGAGATAGTTTCAATGATCAAAAGTCCAAAATTTATTGGAACAAATTTGTCTTGGTCTGACAGAACATATGTTGTCCAGAAAGCAGATGACTTCTCATATAAAGATATAATAGACCACAGCTTCACTGTTAATCAGGTAGCTTAATCAAATAAAATCTTACTTATAAACCTTAATATTATAAATCGATTTCATCATGCAAATATAATGGATAAATAAGTTATATTACGGAGAAAAAAAAACGTTAGATTTTACAGTTTAAAAGTTAAAATTAGTGACAGAATGTAAAAGGAGTAAGAAAAACTTTATTACAGACATATTCCACAGTTTTGAAAGTTAACGTATGAATTTTCAATTTTAATTTTTAAAGTTTTTTAAGTTGTTATTTACCCGTTCAGTAAGTATCCATAATCGTGTTATCATGCTTACGGACAAGTTACAAAAAGAACCGTAAAATTTACGTTTTTTAAAATTAATTTACAACTTGTGAAATTGAATTCTTGAGATATAAAAAATACTCAAGTAATAAGTTATCATAGCATAGATTCATTACATAAAAGAAAACAACAAAAAAAAAATCAAAAAAAACTTCCAACACTATTTAACACTTCATTGAGCACAAGTATAGAGCGGCGCGCGACGCATCAATGACACTCGGATATACTCGGCCTCACTGCGATGGGAGAAGAATATAATTTTTTTTTCCAAATTATCTAGACAATATCAATTTTATCATACTAATTTGTTATCAAATCAGTAAACTCAGTTCTTTTGTTAGAATTAAAAATGTACAAGAAAAAAAAATATTAATTAAAAATTCTTATACATGCAATGTTACATCGTTCGAAAAGTTTAGGTGCTTAGAACTTACTAACTCTAAAACTAGATGGGACATAATTACAAAATTAGAATCATTAGATGCAGGGGAATTTCAAGATTTATGATAAGATACAAAAAAGTTTCTTTATTATTTATAGTTTAAAATAAAGTTTTTTGAAAAATTGTTTAAACAATATTTATGGTATATTTTGTTAAATGAATAATTGAAATTTATTTTTTTCAAACTTGGCTCATTTTTTTTTTTTTTTTTATAATAAATAAACAAATAAAAATCGCTCTGACGCGCCGTAACTGGACCGCGCGTCAAAGCGATTTTTTTTTTGTTTATTTGTTTAAATATCGAAGTTATGAAAATGATAAGCTCGAATTTTTTTCTATAATTATTTTTATTCCAAAGATCATTATTAATATAAAAAAAAAAAAAAAAATGGGGCCAAGTTTGAAAAAAATAAATTTCAATTATTTATTTAACAAAATATGCCATAAATATTGTTTAAACAATTTTTCAAAAAACTTTATTTTAAACTATAAATAATAAGAAAACTTTTTTGTATCTTGAATTTTTTTGATTAAATAAATAGTTTTCCAATAAAATGCATACACAAACTTCTAGTTTTTTTTCTAGTTTTAGAAAAAAAATCACCAAAAACCAAAATTAAAAAAATTCTAAGTCAAGAAATTTTGAAAAAAAAAAAAAAAAAAAAAAATATGTATTTAATATTTTTAACCATAAAATAATAAAAAAAATATTTTGGGCAAATCTATTTTTTGAATTTAAAAAACACGTGGAATTAGCCATATGAATTTATTCAATTATCATTTAATTGAAGCATTAATAAATTTATTGTATTATTGAATTTTTTATATAGGTAGATCCACAGGGTGTAGATTAATCAACAGACACTTAGCACATGCATATTTAGGCTTCGAATATGTATGTTTTGGATTTTTTTGTAAAATTATTATGGTAGATGCAAATGCCGAAAATATTAAAAATCTTTTTTTTATAGGAGAAAGTGACATAAAACAGATAAAAGGAAAACCCTTGAAAATTAAAAATAAAAAAATTATTATTTATTATTTCGATTACTGTTTTTTTTAACTATATTTTTGTTGTTGTAATAGTACTCAAACAAAATGAAAAAAAAAAGGAGTTTGTATACAATCGTCAATACATTTTATTTAAAAAAACAAGAATATATATATAATGTTGTAGTCGCATCGATGCACAGGCATGAGTGAGAAAAAAATCCATTTATAGATTAAAATGGGACACTCGGTATATTTATATAATCTCGATCATATTTTTATTAAAGCGGATAATAGAGATTCCAAGGTTTTTGAGCTGGCAATGGAATGTTGAATACTAAGTTTTAGAATTGTAACCATAATAAAGTTTTTTTTATACCATTCATTATTATCTTGGAATGTTGAATACTAAGTTTTAGAATTGTAACCATAATAAAGTTTTTTTTATACCATTCATTATTATCTTGCTAGATTCTGATTTTTAGTTTTTAATTTTTGTCAGCCTACGCTGGACTCCAAGGACATTTCAACCAAAAAGACTAAAAATACAGGAGGGATAACACGTAGCAAAAAGTTTTATAAACATTTCTATAAACCGTTTTTATAAAAATTTTTATAAAACTTTCTTTACAAATTCTTATATAAATTTGGCGTTTTTTATATAGAACAAATTTGATAAGTTTGTAGTTGATTTTTATAGAATAAATTTATTAATTTATTATAGAATTTGGTCTATACGATTATTTTTATAAAACAATGACTTGTATGCTGTTCTATAGAAATAGTTTTATTTTTTATATTATTTTTATAAATATTTTATATATAATTTATAAAAAATTTATTAAATCTTCTTAAAAAAATAACTTTTCAATTTTCATTTCATTGACAAAGGCATTCATTTTGTATGCCTTTGTCAATTATTTCTTAATAGCCAACGATTTCTTTACACATTCATTCAGTGGAATAAACTAGAATTCTTGTTTATGATCACTTTTTTTTCATTTCAGGGTCTCCGTATTATATTTGAAGATGGTTCACGGATAGTTTACAGGCTTTCTGGGACTGGTAGTTCTGGTGCTACAATCAGGTTATACATAGAAAGTTACGAAACTGACCCCTCAACTTTTATGATAGATGCACAGGTTATTTTGAAGCCGTTGATCAACATTGCTTTGACTATGAGCAAAATTGAAGAGTACACCGGTCGCAAATTTCCAACCGTCATCACATAAATTTTTGATACCTAAGATCGAATGTCTACAACTAATAAGATGTTAGCAACGCCGCTTTACTGTTAACACCTTTGAATGTCTGTAATGCTGATTAATTTTGTTTTCCAATTACAGTACTGATGAATCCTAATTTTATTTAAAAACCGAAAATAAAAATTTTAGGAAAAATTTTCCTATAAAGCTGGTGATGTATTTGAGTAAAACATTAAGTGGGTGATCGAAGCAAAATAAAAAATTCTCGATGCCAAATAAGGCATGTCCGAAATTATGTTAGTGGTGCAAACTTTTTCGACACAAAGTTGTTATCGGTAGATCAACTATTGTATTATAATTAAAATTCGTATGCAGTTACACGTAAGGCTAGCACGGCCCGAAAGAAGGAGGAGTATTTTTGACGCATCTAGACAAAGAAATCATCCAGAGATCAAATTTCACGGAGGGTAACAATTATTGATTTCTTCCACGTTTTTAAGTCGTAATTGAGTATTTTATTACCAATCTCTCCAAGTGACTCTATTCAATCTCTTTAAGAGCTGTTATCTGTCTACGACACTTGATGTGAGCAGTTTTTAAACTCTCAATGGTCGATCGAAGTACAACAAACACTGATCGGTGAATTTTTTCATACGACTTAGTAGGAAACAGCTTTGCTAATTTGTATTTTTTCAATTGTTTTAAAGTAGTGTATCTGATACAGATAGAGATGGGTAGGTGGCCAGTGAAAAGGTAAATCTTTCTTCAGTAATTTTAAACCATTACACACAGTCAAATGGTGTATCGTCTCAACAAGAGCAAACGAACACATTTCCTTGGGTTGGTCTCAACAATACCTGTCAATACTTGCTTTAAAAAATCGACGACGATATCATCCTCTCGTAGGAAATCTATCCCTATGATGAAGTCTTCTGATAGTAACGGCATCCATAGAGTTTCCACGAAAATTGCTTTTTCACCTAGGTTGATCGGTGTCATAGACGTATGTCGTATGATTTCGATCTGCTTGTTTGTGACCAGAACCTTTCTACCCGACTCTTTCACTGGCTTTATCTTAGATGATCTTAGCAACCAGATGCTTTTGTTTCTGGCAAAAGTCTGTGTTGCACCAGAATCCATCAAAGCACTCAGTGTCCGTCCACAGATACCATTCTGCAGGTAGAAAGTTATAACTCGACTAGGACCAAGGAAGCTTTGCAATCTATTCCGTATTGGTTAAGGTTTCAGGGTAGCCAAATCTATCGGATCTCCCTGTCTTCCAGTGATATTAACAGTCGTTACGACAGGGTGGTTGAAACGACTGTTTTGACGTTTCCCGAATTGCAACAAGAGCATTCTTTAATTGAGAACCTCGGCTTTCCACAACGGTAATAGAATAATGTTGGAATTTCTGGGCAAAAACTTGATCGATGGCCTGTACTTCTACAGTTAAAACAGATTAAATTTCTATTATCTTAATACTTTGGGCGACCCAAGGCATCCAACATTTTGTGATCAGGATCGATTTTCGCTTTTTCATCAAACACTTCTTCGTGAACGTTAGCACTATGTCGTAACTCTCTAGCCCGTCGGAAAGATTTCTAATAGGTGAGACTCGGACAAATTGACCCTTCTGGTTTACGCGGAGGTTGCCAACTATGGGAACATTTTATGTATTCTTCTTGGCGTTGAAGATTGGATCCGGAATTCATCAATGTGTGGCAATCGCAATACTGTAGTCTTGGTCGAAACTTTGGTAACAGATTTCGATATACCATTTGCATTCTACGTGCCTCGGACCACGACGTAATCGTCTTTGCAAATAATGCGTTCAATTTGGACACATGTTCACAAACACCTTCATTCCGACCCTAGGTGCAAAGATCTTAGTAACACAAGGTACGCTTATGGAATGGGTAAAAGTAGCTCCGCTATCGAAAAACACGGGTAAGAATATCGTTTCAATTTTGAAAGAACTAGTAATGTACCGGTGGGGTGTTACGCGAGAATTCTTCACGGACAACGAAACCGAGTTTAGAAACAACGATCTGGAGTCGCTTTTGGAGGAAATGCATATGAAGCTATCGACAGCTCCACTATATTATTCTCAGGCTAATTAAACTAAACGGGGAAACCAGAGTATTACGATGATTGTAAGTGAACTTTTTGATCATGGCCATAGCTAAATATGTGAGTAAAATATAGTTCGCATATAATACTTCGTATCACAATTCTTTTATGGTGACTCTCGCAATCGCAAATCTCGGTCGAGAGTTGGGATCAAGAGGTTTTTCTACAGAGAATTGACGAAGGATCTCGAAACCACGAAGTTGAAATCAGAAGAGTAAATCGAACGTAGGAAATGACATACCGCTCTCAGATTAGCATTCATGTTTGCTTTCGATTGAGTCATCGATGAGCAGATCAGTACAACGGAACACTTCGGAATTCGAAGTTGGTCAGTTAGTACTTATGCGAAATCGAGAATCATCGATAGCTCAAGCGTACCGGACCGCGGTTTTGAACAAGCCATTCTACGGTTCTTGGGTGATTACGAAAAATCTCTTGCCGACAGCTTATCAACTGTCTGATTTCGAAGAACGGGAAAGGGTAAATCGTCTATAGTAAACCTAAAGCTTTATCTGTCTAGTGAAGAAAGGATGGAAAATAAGGGAAAAAATTAGGAAGGTGAACAGAAGAAAGTTTCAGGTTGAAACTATCACGGGTAGAGAGGTGTAACGAGAATTGGCATTTCTCTTGTTATCGGTAATGATTATTTATAATAATTACTTTCCGTAGATGTTTATTGGATGACACACATAAGAAACCGTGTTGTTTTCAAGATAAGTAACACAGTTAGGGTGCGAATTGATCTATTAGCTCTATCTGCAGACCATTGTGTTCGTGTGAATCGGTAATATCAACATTAGTTGAATACTAGATAGAGCTATCCAGTCAGTGTTGTGAACTAACCCCATTCCGACACGTCCCTACTAAACAGCTGCATCAGGTGTGCGCGCAGATGGTGAGGAGTGGGAAAAACAAAGAGTGGGGCGAGATCCATATACCGAGCGAAAGTCATATATGTAATACTACTATATTGCTAACGTCCTATGTTCACAATAAGTGGTTTTCTCGGCAAGGCAAGAGTGCGTCCGATATCGTCTTCTCTCTCTTTCTTGCTCAGATAGTGGGGCATTCGGAGTGATTCGGATGACACTCACACTATTGCAGTGTTTATTTCATGAATTTCTTGAATATATTCAATGAGTTTATGTACAATAGTAATTTGAAAATTGAAATAGAATAGATAAATTATGAAATAATCTTCACTGAGATTACAGGAAAAGAATTATCGTTTATTTTGAATAAAACATATGTATAACAAAAAAAAACATGAGAATTATTATTTTATTCATCTAAAAAGACCAGATTGAACTCAAATCATTATACAACTTAATTTTTCATAAAATTTATTATTATAAAAATAAAATGTTACTATTAATTGTAACAAGTCTGTTGTCCCATAATTTACTATAATTTTTTATATTAACTAAAAAAATGTATTGTTTATATTAACATCCAAATATATTTCGATACAACATAACTATTATTTTTTTGACAGGACGTATATAATAAAGTGTAATTGTTGCGCGCGTTGTTTTTTGGCCAAGAAAGAGAGAGAAAAGAATATCGGACGCACTTTTGCCTTGCCGACAAATATAATTCTTGTTAACAATATAGTAGTATTACATATATGGCTAAAGTCACAAAATATCGTCCATCGTTGTCCGACTCTCGAGCTGGCTAGGGCTCCTGCCTGCTGGCTTTTATTGAAGCTAGCTGGCAGACCTGCAGTTGGTTCGTGCTCCCGTAAGCAATCACTATGTCGTTGCTTTGTTGCATAGGCGAGAGGTGATGAAAGCAATCTCTCTCGCACTGGTGAAGATACCCTATGCCAGGGTAACCTATACACTAGGTGCTGGATGAGTAGTGGTTTTGGGATAAGTCCTTGCAAGGCAAATAGTGGCCACTACCATCAGCTACCTTGTGCACTAGGTGTGTAGGAGACCCGGAGTTGGTTCTGTAAGGCTTTGCTAGGCATGGATTTCTCGATCTTGTTTAACTAATGGTTAAGCGAGTGTATTAACCAAAAGTTAAGGATGTTCTCGGTGATGATGTCTAGCCCGTGAAGGACAATATCATGCTTCCATATCTTATACAAAATACAAAAGTATGACGTATGACAGGCTCTCGTTATTATCGACAGTAACTTGGTGGACCGCGGACCTCTACCATTTTTTACTGAGTTAGGCCGCTACCGAATGATCATTTATAGATCATTGTTCTCGTTTCATTTCCCTGGTTGTTGCTTGCCGATAAAACCAGCTGAATCTCACCTCGCGGTAAGAAAAGAGATTAGTAATAATTCTATTTTATTATTTAATAAAGTTTATTTTGATTTGTCACAATATCATGCACTATTCGGTAAGTGAGATACTATGTAGGATACCGTATTTTAGATAATCGATTTTATACATTGATGCATTTCCCATTGCGTTCACAGCGCTTCTATTAATAAAAAGAGGAACCTTGAGGTTTGAACAGCTGATCGAAAATAATTATTATTGTTATTATTAATAAGAATAATAAGATTATCAACAAATCCAGGTAATTGATATAATTATGTTTTTTTAGTATACTGGTATGTTATGATCTTGATGGCTAATCCAGACAACAGTAGTGGAACTGTCAATGATAGAAATGGTGAAAACAGTTATCTGACTGACGATAATAAATGATTATGATGACTTCACTGGTTGTCGTTGCTGGTGTTTTATTTCAATTATTATTACAAATATTCCCATTATTCATCATGCACATTTTATTCTTTCATTAACTTTTTGTTTTTAGACTTTATATTTTATTAATAATTTTTTTTGTATAATATTTATTGAATCTAAAATCGACAAGAATTAACTGTTTTCGCATATGAAAAAATGCTGAACATTTCATTGCACCAGTGTCATATTCTATGTCAACTCACAAGGTTTTTTTCATCATTTTCTCAGATTAAAAAATGAATATTATTTTTGGATTCGTCTTTAACTCAAATGTACCTGTGTTTTTTTCCATTTTTACCATCAAAAACCCTTAGTAAGAATCAAAAACACCCCCATCACAAGAGTGAACTACGACATTGACATTTTTTAATATTCTGATTTTTTTACTATCAATAGTAAAACACAATGTCAGTTTAATTTCCGAGTTTTATCTTGGAATAACGTTTTTTGAGGTGAAAATGCAGATATTGTACATTAAGTTTAACGTTCTTAAGAAAAAAACAATTATTTCCAAAAAAGGTAAGTTTTGCAGTAGGTCGAAACACCCTCAAAAGAAGGGTGGAAAATCCTTTAAAAAATCAGGATTTTCATGCCATTTTGATGAATTAAAAAAAAAAAAAAAAAGTACAACTCCGAGAAACGGAAACATTGGCACCAACGTTCTCCGGAACTATTTGATCGATCGATTTTTTTTTCTGATGAAAGGGAATACCGTGAAGGTAGTTCTTATACATAATTGAGTTTTCATAAATCAATAAACAACGAATATTAATTATTATAAATAATAGCCTGTTCGCAAAGATCAAAATATTAGAAAAACATTAGAGTAATTAAAAATCATTTCAACAGAAAAATTTTCTTTGTAATTTGATTTATATTAATATTTTACTGATATATGATTATTAATATTATTCACATAAGTATATTTCATTTATTATAGAGAATTGCGCTATAGTCCTGAAAAAATTATTATTTTTTGTTTACGGTTTTTCGTTGAAATTATATTATTAATGTTTCTTCTTTTTATTAATTGATTGTCGAAAAATAAAATAGATCGATATAAATAAAATTATTAAAGTATTTGAAAATAAGTCACAAAATTAAAACTTTTCTTTCACTATATGTATGATTTTACTTATTATTTTATTCGATCAAATACAACATGAAAAATTCAAATCAGAAATTAAATTGAATTTAAATCAAATATTCAATCAGTAATAAATAAAGTGTTCACTATGAAAAATGACGTTACTGATGATAAACCTGAACAAAATCAATAAAATGGTCAATATTTATTATAAAATAATTCTTTTAGATCATAGTTATAGAAGCACCAATATTGATAGTAATACTTCTCAAGCTGATACAATTGGAAACATAGATGTCATTTTACCACAGGTTATTTTTACTAATAACTGTCAGGTTATTTTTATTAATATAGTGAAAGATAAAATAATTAAAATTAAATTATATATTGTTACGTGCCAGGTTGCTATTTTTATTAAATATTTAGATTATAAAATGATTTTAAATAAATAAATAATTAACAATTTATCCGAATATATATTATATATTATATATTAAATTATATATTATATTATATATTAAATTATTTAAATAAAAACAACACCCTGACATTTAACTATTTTTAATCCTCTTATTTTGCTATTACCTACAGGCTAGCGGGTTAGGAGGGAATGTGATTAGGTTGTAAAAAATAAATGTACCTTGTAGTTTAAAAATCCAATTGTTTTGAGGGCGCGTCAGTCTGGATAGCCGCCGTTGATGAAAGTCAATGGATAAAATACAAGACACAACGAATTTAATATATGAAGAAACACCCCGAATAATCAAAAGTCAATAGTTAGGTTGTAACACAAATAAATTTCCACTTTAATATTTTTTTTTTAAATCTAATTAGGTGCTTAATTATTTTATTAGATGTTGACAGTTTTAAGTATAACACGAGAGTGAGTTCCCTCTTTACAATTATTCTTTTTATATTTTCTTAATTTCTAAAATTTATGTGTGGGACTAATAATTAGCCAATGGCCATTATTGTTCCCATGGTAGTCAGCATTATAAAATTATTATAAAATTATTTGTCTTGAGTTTAACGGATGTAAAATATTTATTTACAACGTCTTTTTGAATAATTAAAATAGGTCAGCAAAAATAAAAAATTATAAAAAATGTTAAAATAAAAATAATATAAATTTTGTATAACTAAAATATCGCGTTACATCCGGTAAATTCCAAACTTAAAAATTTATGGTTAAAATTAAAAAAAGAAACGTAATCGCAAATGCGAATACGTAACAATATGAATATTCAAATATAATTAAATAACCCAAAAAATATTAATTTTATGGTTGAAATTAAAAAAAGAAACGTAATCGCAAATGCGAATACGTAACAATATGAATATTCAAATATAATTAAATAACCCAAAAAATATTAATAATTTATAATTATATTGGATTGAATTAACATTTAAATAAAATTGAATAATCCTATGTCACAATATGGGTAAATTAACCGGGGAATAATAATTTATTCTCACCAACTAATTTACTCAAATGTATTTTAAAAGTGTGCCTACATTTTAGTCTAGCCATACAGCATCATAGACAGCGATTCTAGCACATAGAAATAACGGACGAGAAGGATTATAAAAAAACTATAATTATCACTTTTAAATATAAATAATAAATATGGCCGCCTTTGCCGAAAAATAGGGTTCTTCTAACTCTACACTAAGGCTCTGTTTTTAAGGGTAGCTACCTTCAGGCGAAACTTGTTTTTGCGAGAAATAGAGCAAAACGTGGAGATCACAGGTGTCAGTGAACGCTACCACGCTAGAATCCAATTCACATTTTTGTAAAGTAATTTTATTGTATACGCTCTAAAATAATTACCAACGTTGTAAGTAATAATAAGAGTTAAGTTAGCAAGCTTACTTTATTTTTATATAATCATTTTACTAAATTGTTCTACATGTAATCTCTTGTGACAATCAAACATTTAAATCAGTGAATTATTAACATTAACATTTTCTAAATTCAAAGTATTAAAGTTAGTAGTAAACGTATATTTTTATGTTCATTTATTTTATTAATTATTTAATTCACGTGATCCTATCCAAGTAAAATCTAACATCCTTCCCGCCCGTTATTTCCATGTGCTAGAATCCCTGTCTATGATGCTGTATGGCTAGACTAAAATGCAGGCACACTTTTAAAATAGATTTGAGTAAATTAATTGGTGCGAATAAATTATTATTCCCCGGTTAATTTACCCATATTGTAACATAGGATTATTCAATTTTATTTGAATATTAATTCAATCCAATATAATTATAAATTATTAATATTTTTTGGGTTATTTAATTATATTTGAATATTCATATATAATTTGATTTTAATTATTTTATCTTTCACTATATTAATAAAAATAACCTGACAGTCAGTTACTTTTAATTTCTAGATATATATTATATGAATATTCAAATAACAGTAAATAACAAATAAAATAATAAATAATTTAAAAAAATAATAATTAAAATAATTTTTTTTTTTTAAATAAAAAAAATTTATTTAATACTTTTATGATTTGAATTATGACATAAAGTTATTGTATCGAGAAGCAAGTCGATTTTATTCAAGAAGCCAACTTCTAAAATTAAGGAACTTTGTTCATAATTCAAGACGCTAATGTATTATTTCAAATCGTTTATTTCTTAATACAATAAATTAATAGTCATTAATTCAAGAAGTTGTTTTTTTAATAAATTTATATCAAGAAATTTTTTTTTTTTATCAAGAAATCTTTTTCATAATTCAATAGTAAAAATTTCCAAGAACAAAAATTCTGTCAGTTAGAAATTTTATTCTTCAATACAGAAAAAATTTTTTTTAGTGAAAAAAGATGAGTTTCCAGAAATCAAGTATTATATTAGAAATTAATTGAAGTACAGCTATTTTTACATTGCGTCCAGTCAACTAGATTTTTTTACTAGATATAATACTTCGAAACTAATTAATCTTAATCTGCAACAAAACCTGATTTAGCCAAAAATTTAACAGGTATAAAATTGCCTATATTATTTTTACAACATATGTTGTAATATACGGCAACGTGGCATCTATCATTTTTCTTTATCTCTTTGTCACTCATGTTGCTCATGTTGTCTTTTTTGAAATACACTTTCACTCAAGAAAGCAATGTCTCTAATCCTCTCGTTCTCTTGTCGCTCAGTTTTCAGCCTGAGCTGATCTCTCTTGCGTTCTGGCTTTCAACATGAGCAGACGTGTTTGTTTTAAGTATCGAGGTAAAAGTTATAAGACGTGCCGTCCATCTACCACGTTGGAAGATGGATATGCATTTTAGAGATTACTCGTGTGCAACTGGACGACTCAGGCCACGAGGCATGTTTGGTTGGGACTCTGGAAACCCATCGAGTCTAAACCAGCCAAGATGCATATTATTAATTAATTATATATTTGTTTGTTAGGGTATCCGTCCCGTTCACTAGGAAGCCCAGTGAATGGTTGACGGCGTGCTATTAATTAGTTAGTTATTATTGGATTTATTATTTTGTGTATTAACTTGTTAAGTCTTTGTTCTTTGGATAACCATGAGACAAAGGAAAGATACGTTAGAATGATGTAAAGTCAGAGATCGCGCCCTCCCCCTTTATTATTATTATTATTATTACTTTGTCAGACCGCGTTCATTGTACTTATTATATTATTATTATTGAGATTTGGGTTATTATTTTGAGTTTATTATTATGGGTTTATATTTTGGATTATTATGTACGTTTTCTGGTTTATATTATGTGAAATAAAGAATATTGAGATTGACGGAATTATTATTGTGTTTTGTGTTATTTACTAAGAATTGTTATTAATTCATTTATATTAATTAAGTAATTAAGGTTGACTTTACCCGGCCCTTCTACCACGACCAGCACACTGAGCGACCTCAGGCATTCCTCCAGGCAGTTTGTATTCGTGTGTATCGGTGTGAGTTTTGGTATGAGTGTGATTAGCTATTTTCGTCTCGTTTTTTTAGCGATTTGAAAAGGTCAGAATTTTAATGTGAGTCATTTTCGTGTTTTTATGGCGAATTGAAAAACACAGGGTTTTACTGTAAGTCGTTTTCGGTCTTTCACGGCGAATTGAAAAGTACCAGGGATTCATTCCATATTTTATGTTACGTATTTTGAGTTTTGAGAATTATTGAGAATTAGTGAGTATGAGTGAGTTAGAGGCAAACTGTCCCAGAAGGTAGCATTGCAGAAATGTCGCGTTATAAATTGGTAAAACGTAAACGAAGAAGCCTTTAATTAATCAAAAAGAAATTTTTTACGCATAACCGAATTATATCATTATGAATTAAATAAAACATTTTACGTATAGACAGATGCTTCTGATAAAGCTATAAGTGTTATATTATATAAAATTAATGATAATGGAAAAAATAAATTTATATTAGTTATTAGTTGTTGTCTTCAGAACCTATAAATTAATCATAGAACGACAGAAAAAGAATTATTAGCTATACTATATGCTTCAAATCGTAACTGACCATCAGGCACTTACCTTTTTACAAAATAGTACACTTCACGCCATTCGTATTGCACAATGGAATTTATCAATCCAAGAATATCAATTTGAAATGATTCATTGTAAATGTATTGATAATCAAGTAGCTGATTTTTTCAGTCGACATCGATCATCAGAATTTAATCATACAACACAACAGAATTTAAACATATCAATCTTAACGTTTGAAACATTTGATCATGCTAATAATACAACATATGATGATCAAACAAATCAAAGTAATATGTTAAAAAAAAGTAATCAATTTAATAAATTACTGAAAAACATTTCAAGTTCACAAAAAGCAGATACACAACTTATGTCATATATAGACAGTAAAATTTAAGACCATAAATCAATCTTTATGCAACATACAGATATTTGGTTTCATAAACAAGAAAATGACGACATATGGAAAACAGAACTACAAGATGAATTAGTCATACAAGAACATGAACGTATTTGTCATGCTGGTGTTTTTAAAACCCTGAATTTTATAAAACGTAAATTTTGGTTTAAACATATGATCAAAAACTTAAAACATATTTAAAATGCTGTGATTTATGTCAACGAGTTAAACCACTAAACAAGAATGTAGAAGGTGATTATGAATTTCTCATGTCTGATAAACCAGGTAAATTAATTACTGTTGACTATTATGGTCCTCTTCCAGCATCAAAAATTAGAGTGAAATATATATTGTTTTAATTGGCGTATTTTTAAAATATGTTAAATTATATCCAATGGTCAGTGCCAAGACTAAACCGACTCTAGACAGAATCATAAATAATTATGTCAATGATGTTGGTAAACCAGCATGTATACTTGCAGAAAATGGTGCTCGATTTACATCAACAGAATGGCGACGTACATTGAAGTCAGAAGATATAGAAGTAAAATTTTGTTCAGTTAGAGACGCACAGTCTAACCCAACAAAACGTGTTATGAAAAAGCTTAGTAGAATGTTTGAAATATTATGTAATCATTCACATGTGTCATTGGCAAAATATATACCTGTGATAGAAGATTGTTCAAGTACATGGGGACACTTTAGTACTGTTAAAGTACCATATGTGGTACAATTTGGTAAACAATTAATTGATGGTGTTAATACAAGAATTAACTATCCAGATGATTGTGAGATTGATCTTACACATTTATTAAAACAAGTGAAAACTAATTTCATAAATAAATTTAATAAACAAAAAAAAAACAAAAGAATAATCATCCATATGAACTTCTTGAGGGTGAGTTGGTCTTGTTGAGAGTTTCACAATTAACTAATCAATCAGATAAATAAAGTAGAAATAAATTGTTAAACGATTTTGCACGTGGACAAACTCGACATTTTGAAATAATTACTCTTAAGATATTATTTTTAATTCATAATTTTCAATCATTATTAAAAAAAAAGTAAAATAAGGTATTAATAAGATTTTGTTAAATTTGTTAATAATCGACACCGACGACTCCGATCCAACTGAATCGTTAAACAGAGTTGCCAGATGTTTGGGAAGGCAAAGCGCCACTGACGCCAGTAGGGAAACAGGGCCGATTCTGTATCAACCCTTAATTAATGAATTAATTAAGGGTTGTAAAAAAAGTTATGGGATGTTTTAGGGGTAGTAAATGTGATGTGTAGGAGAGATGTAAGTGAGGTAAGAGGGGTATTGAGATTGGGGGGTTGTAGCTAAGATGGGGGATGTTGGATTGCGAGTATGGAGATGGGGGGATAGGGGGTCGCGAGTATGGAGATGGGGGATAGGGGGTTTCGAGTATGGAGATGGGGGGTCGGGTTGGTATATGATGTGTAAGCAGGATGTTGGTCATTAAAAATTTTTTTCGTTTATATCATAAAATTTATTGTTTAAATAATTTATGAATTAGTAATAAAAAAAAAATAGTTTTTAAAAAAATAAAATAAAAAAAACCACTTTGTTTGGATGACCCTGACACGTGAACCTAAAATATCAAGTTAAGCACATATATATATATATACATGCGTATAGGTAACACAGGGCCTAGCAGATCACGTGTTGTATAACGTATATATATTATATATAGTATATATATATATATATATACTATAGTGTTACCAAAATTTATTTTTTTATTTTAACAAAGAATTCAATTGTGGGTCCTTATATATTCAAAATATATAAAATAAAAAAAAGTCAACTTTATTATTTTCTATTTTTTTTGTTTTTCTAAGATTTGGTTTTTCGGGTCATAAAAAAATTAGACTCTTATATATGCTGTGCATAATGATTATTCGTTTTAATAATTTGCTTCTTTATCAATCCTAATGAAAAGATATTTTTTTTTTTTTTTCTATTTTTTATTGAAATAAAAAAAAATATTTTTTTTCTCAAATCATAAATTTTTTTATTATTTAAATATATAGAGCTATAATTACACGTTGAGTATAAACATGCATACGCGTAACACAGGGCCCAGCAGCTACGTGTAGTATAACGTATATATATACTATATACTATATACTATAGTGTTACCAAAATTTATTTTTTTATTTTTTTATTTTAACAAAGAATTTAGTTGTAGGTCCTCATATATATTTAAAATATATAAAATAAAAAAGTCAACTTTATTATTTTTTATTTTTTTTTCTAAGATTTAATTTTATGGGTCATAAAAAAAAAAATTGACTTTTTTATTTTTCAGTTGTTTCTCTGTCTAGCACTGCTTGCTGCTAGGGCAGAGGTCAAATTTTTATTATTTCTTAAATAAACAAGTGCACTAGACTCTATATGCTATGCATAATAATTATTCTTTTTAGAAAATTTGTCTCTTTGTCAATTCTAATAGAAATATATTTTCTTTCTCATGTATATACATGCTTATGCGTAACACAGGGCCCAGTAGACCATGTTTTGTATGACGTATATACTATTTACTGTAGTGTTACCAAAATTTATTTTTTATTTATATACATTTAATATATATAAAATAAAAAAAGTCAACTTTACTATTTTTTTTAAAGATTTAATTTTATGGGGGTCATAAAAAAATAAAATTGATTTTTTTATTTTTCAGTTTTATTTTTTTATTACTTCTTATATAAACATTGTGCATTAGACTCTTATATATGCTGTGCATAATGATTATACGTTTTTTTGAAATTTGTTTCTTTGTCAATCCTAATAAAAAATATCTATTTTTTTTTTTTTCAGATCATAAATCTATATTAATTTTGTTTATTTAAAAAAAAAATAGAAAAATTCAATATTCAAACTTTTAAAAATTTTTTTTATTATTTCGAACATATAAAAAGTAATTTATTATGTTAAATGAAGTCGACCATAGACCATAGAAATATTCGAACAACAATTATTATGAATAAATAAAAAATAAAACTGCGTTCTCGTACTAGGATAATATAAAGAAGGTAGAAGGTTTCCTTTACTTGAGTTAGAAATTGTTTGTTAATAAAAAATAAATGATGAAAAAAAAATAAACCACTTGTATAATATGACCCTCACATGTGAACTCTAGAAATATCAAGTTACACATTTAGTATATACACGTGGGTATGGGTCCTTGTGTTGTATAACGTATAGTGTATTCACAATTTTATGATTTTTGTCTAACCAAGAATTTAAGGGTCTAGCCCACACATAGATTTTCTTTTTATGACCCATAACATGTTGACCATTTTATTTTTTTTTTTTTCGATTTTTTCTCTGTCTAGCACGTTGTGATTTACACTGCTTGCTTCTAAGGCAGAGATCAAATTTTTTATTACTTTTTAAATAAGCAAAAGCATTAGACTCTGATTGATGCTGAATTGTCAATTAAAAAAAAAATATTTTTTTAAAATATTTTTTACCCTGAGGGTTTTGAGCATATTTGCTCAAACACACCCTCAGTTCGTTTGAAACAGTTAGTCAGTGACAATTCAAAAAAGAAAAAAATGGTCCAGCTTATTAGTGAAATAAGAAAATTGGATAGAGAAGTAAGTACATTTATCATTGTTCGACTAACGTACAACAAAGAACTTCAGTTTACTATTTGATTGATTTATAATTTTAATTCTTTATTATTTTAGTGTTTGGAAATACTCAATACTATTACGGCTATTGAAAAAGTGTTAGAGTTATTTCAAACCATAGATACTGATAACAAAGTTGTTTTTTTCCAAATCAGTAAAAAAAATCTTTTCAAAAAAGTAAGTATTTTATCACTAGATTTTTTTAAGTCTCAAGTAATATTCAATTCAAAATTTTTTTTTATTCTCTAGTGTCGTGAAATACAAGCTCAATATACAGAACAAAATTTGTTGTTAGCTTGTGAGATGTTGAAAATAATTAAAAATGAAGAGTTGCAGTACAAATTTTATGTAGATATTGATGATGAAATTAAATTTATAGAGCGTCAAGTGAGTATTTATAAATAATTTTCATTCTTTTAAAAAAAATGTGTGACTATTATAAATTATTATTTTATATTTTAGCGTCAAATACTCCAAATGCATTTATATGTGGTCCGTAGAGTCATTAACACCTTCAGGAAAGACCGTAAATTTAATTATTCAAGAAAGCGTTTGATGAATGCTGTAAGTTTTTATTATTCTTAATATATTGAATATTACTATTTAATAAGATTTTTTAATTATTGATTTTTATATTTAAGATACAAGTTATTGCTGAAAAATATGAAGATAATAGACAAACTTCAACTGTAATGAGACAAACACTCAAAATGAGGGAAATGTTACGTCAATTTAACGAAACAAGACGAAATAAAAAAAGAACAAAAAAAAATACAGAAAAGTTTAAAAAGAAAGCGTGATGTTCAAGATGTAGAAATGAATAAGATAAAAGACGAGTTAAAATGTCCAAGTGAGTATTGAGACAAATAAATAATAATATTAGAAGATTTATATCTTTTATAATAAATGAAAAATAATTTTTTATATTTCAGGAAAATCTAAACGCTTAACGAGTGCCCCATTATGGTTAAAGGATTTTGTGTGTGCTAAAAAGTGATTATATTTGATAATTGTGTGTGTGTTATATTAATTAAAAAGTAAAAAAATAAATAAGTAAAAACAACAAAATTTTCAAAGTATTATTTTTTCATTTATTCAATGTACTTTTTAAACTTACAAAATTTTTTCAATATTCCTTTATTTCTTATATATTTGATAATTAGTTGTTTTTTAAACGTATGTAAATTTACATTCATTTAATCCACCCGTGTATGTAAATTTAACACGTCCATTTCCGATATCTCTGTTGAAAGACTCATAGTCTGGAAGATTGTTTAAAAGAACATCAACAATCCTTTTTGGTAGAAAAAATTCTAAATTGTCGTCAACTTTAGCAATTATGCTAGCTCCATACTTGGTTGTTACATTTCTTAAACCGGTGAGTGAATATTGTTTATTTAACTCGAGATCTTTTATTTTAATTAGAGTTGATTGATTTCTGCGACCATCAGTTTTGGCAACTTCATTTAATGCGGCAAAGCGATCCATTTTTCTGTAAATAAAATTTATCACATATGAAAGTATTAAAAAATATTACTTTTATAAAAATGATTAAAAAAATTTTTTAAACAATTTTAATGACAAAGCATAATTACCTTGAGTTGAGTTGACTTTGCACAGATATTAATTGTTCAAAGTTTTTTTAAGACTGATACTTTTGACAAAAATAATTAGCCTTTTATACAAAATC
This sequence comes from Lysiphlebus fabarum, assembly GCA_011426435.1. Taxonomy (NCBI): domain Eukaryota; kingdom Metazoa; phylum Arthropoda; class Insecta; order Hymenoptera; family Braconidae; genus Lysiphlebus; species Lysiphlebus fabarum. The sequence goes on from WSYQ01001403.1 coordinate 86,996, forward strand.
ATAAGTAAAGTTTTAGGACATGGAGGGTAAGGGGTAAATGATTTTTTACTTTAAATTGTTTATAATAATAACTCGATATTTTTTTTTCAGATCATAAATCTAATTTGATTTTGTTTATTTTAAAAAATAAAAAAATTAAATATTCAAACTTAAAAAAGAAATAAAAATTTTTTATTGTTTAAATTCATAGTTATAATTTTTTTAATTTTTATGATATATAAAAAATAATTTATTATGTCAAATTAAGTCGACCGCAAACTATAAAAATATTCGAACAACAATTATTATTAATAAATAAAAAACAAAACTGCGTTCTAGTAACAGGGTAATATAAAGAAGGTAGAAGGTTTCCCTCACTCGAGTTAGAAAATGGTTTTCCTAAAAAGAAATACTATTGGGCCCGTTCGGTGACACCCTTGGGCTAGCTAAGGGGACCGCCCCCGCTCGAGCACCAGTAGACTGCTTAGAGAACCGCCCCTCTGAGCGCCCTTAAACTGCTTAGAGATCAACCCCCGCTTGGGGGCTGCATAGGAAAATGGTCCCGTGGCACCCCGCGATGAGGGTCAAAGATTATCTTTGATTTTGGCTTTTCTACGATTCGTAGTGCTTCTTATAAATATGCCTAGTTTTACCAAGTTTTACCAATGGACTTTGGCAAATAAATTCTTTTTTTTTTCTAAGTTTTATTTTTTTTTCTAAGTTTAAATTATTATAAAGGTATATAATTGCTAAGGTATATATAAATACTTAGGAATATAATTGCGGATAATTTTTTATTACCCACACATGGTTAGTAGATCTTGCTAAGTATATATAATTGCAAAGGTATATGTAATTGCAAAGGTATATATAATTGCTAAGGTATATATAAATACTTAGGAATATAATTGCGGATAATTTTTTATTACCCATGCATGGTTAGTAGATCTTGCTAAGGTATATATAATTGCAAAGATATATGTAATTGCAAAGGTATATATAAATGCTAAGATAAGAAAAAACTTAGAAAAAAAAAAAATTTATTTGCCAAAATAACATAAAGTCCCTTATAAACTTGGTAAAACTAGACATATTTATAAGAAACACTACGAATCGTAGAAAGGCCAAAATCAAAGATAATCTTTGACCCTCACAGCCGGCGGGCACGGGACCATTTTCAGCATTTGCCCGCTTGGGGTAGTCCCAAAAAAGACGGCCATTATTTTCAAATAGTACTCTTTTCAATTTATAATATCCGGCTAAGAAATTGATTTTATTGACTTGTTTAAATTTGTTCTTTGTTTAAAAAAATGTTTTTCTCACTTCATGACCATAAAATAAAATAATATTTATTATTTTTTTTTTTTAAGTTATAAATTAATCCGTTTATTTAAAATAAGTATGTCACAGTCAATCACAAAGGCAATAATTTTTTATTTCTTATGAAATATAAATTATACTTTATTTTTTTCAAAATATAAATAATTTTTTGTTATTTTTGAAATATAAATAATGTGACTAATTATTTTATTTCAAGTTAACCAAAAATGTTCCATTAAAATATTAAAACTATAATTATTTTTAAATAAATAAATTATAACCGTTAGCTCTTTGTTCACAAAAAATTCTATGCATCATTAAAAGTGAAAAAAATATTTTAATGCTCATAAACATAAAATTTATTCTGAGAAAAAAAATTATAATAATATAATATTAACAACAAGTCTTAATCATTAGTAAAAAATCTTTTGACTGTTAAGCATCGTTTTAAAAAAAAAAAATTTCAACTGATAAAAAATGGATTCAAGCAAGTGTAAACGTTTAATAAAGATAATGGAAAAGGCTTGTAGAGTGATTAAAACACGAAATGAAATTGAAGAATGGATTAAATTTGGGAAAAAAAATATTAAATTATTAAGAAAATTATTAAAAGTATGGACTTTATCTCATGGTCAAAAAATTCAAATCCAAACCACAATAATACAATTACAATCAATACTTGAACAAATTAAAGATAAAAAAAAAACTGGCACCGGAATTAGTAATAGCAATAGAAAATTAAAAGATAGAGTAAAGTGGGTTGATGTAGACTCAATATTTCAAGGGCGTATGCGAACTGGTGTAGCTATAAATTTACAACACATAGATTTACGTTATTTTTTACAAGATTCTAAAAAAATGACTGCTATTCGCATAAAAAATATATTAAAAAAAGGAAATAATTTAAAAGTAAATGGCATTTTATCATGTAAATTTCAAGTTATGAAAAATAATGAAATTGTTGAAGAAACAAAATATTTTAATACAAAAAATGATATAATTTTGCAAACGACTAATCTAAACAACTGGTTTAATGAAAATATAATTGATAAACTTCTTGTAAAAGTAGAAGAATTTCAAGAAAGAGATTCAGGTTGGACAATGAAAGAAATAATTAATTTAACAATAAATATAAATTTGTATGAACCGATCAGAGGAGGGTTAAATACATATATTGAAATGCCTCAATTTATAAAGAATAAACGTGCTGTTGTTAATATACATAATAATGATGAATATTGTTTTTTATGGTCAGTAACAGCAGCATTACATCCAGTTAAAAATAACCCTGATCGTGTAAGTTCATATCCAGACTTTAGAACTATACTAAAATATGAAGGTATTCGATTCCCGATTGCATTAAAAGATGTACCGAAATTCGAAAAAATTAATACATTATCTATCAATATTTATGCGATAGAGAGTGAAAAAAAAAAGAAATAGTGCCTATTTATTTAAGTCAATTGAAATCAGATAAAAAAACAATCCATTTATTAATTTTAAACCAAGAAACTGTGAATAAAAAAAAAAATAATACATATAACACTAGTAATAATAACAATTTTATTGATAATTGTGTTGATGATGGTGATAGTGATAATGATAATAATAATTTGAGTGACATTTGTGAAAGTGATGTTGACAATGAAAAAGAAAAATTCCAAGCAGTTTTCCATTTCGCTTGGATTCGTAATTTATCAAGATTAGTAAGTTCACAAGTGTCAAAAAATGGACATAAATTATGGTTGTGTGATCGATGTTTATGCCATTTTAAAACTCAAAAGTCTTATGAAAATCATTCTGATGATTGTTTGAACCAAAACAATGCTAGAATGATAATGCCAGATCAAGAAAATAATATTTTAAAATTTAAAAATTATAAGTTTAAAGAACTAGTACCATTTTCAATCTATGCTGATTTAGAATGTATACTTTAACCAGAAGCTGATGAAAAAGATCTACATATACCATATAGTGTTGGATATTATTTACATTGTACATACGATAATTCACTATCAAAATTTGCATTTAATCGTAGTGAAAACTGTATAGAGTGGTTCGTTAATTAACTTAAAATGATAACAAAACAGGTAAATGATATTTTGAATAATCCTGTTCCGATGGAACAATTGACTTTTCAACAAGAAATGAATCTTCGTTCATCCAAAATATGTCATATATGTGAAAAACCATTGTTAAATGAAGATGTAATAGTAAGAGATCATTGTCATTTCTCAGGTCGCATACGAGGACTAGCACACTCAAATTGTAATCTACAATATCAAGATACTCATGTAATACCAATTTTATTTCATAATTTAAGCGGTTTTGATAGTTTTTTTATTATTAAATCATTGGCTAATCAGTTTGAAGGTTCAATAAAGCTCTTACCAATAAATAAAGAAAAATATGTGTCTTTCACTAAAGAAGTTAGATATAAAAAAACAAATGCTTTTGGAAGTACTTGTATTCATTTAAGATTTCTTGACTCATTTAAATTTATGCCTAGTAGTCTTGACAAGCTTGCATCATACTTAGATGATTCTGATAAAAAAATAACTGGAAAATATTGTAATAGCGAAGAAGAATTTCAGTTACTTAAACGTAAAGGCGCTTATCCTTATGAATATACAGATTCTTTTGACAAATTAAATGATACATCATTACCATCTAAAGAAAATTTTTTCTCAAAATTATGTAATGAAAATATTTCCGATGATGATTATAAACATGCGATAAGAGTGTGGGATACTTTTAAAATTAAAACATTAGGTGATTATAGTGATATTTATTTGCAAGCTGATGTGCTTTTATTGGCTGACGTTTTTGAAAATTTTCGTAAAAATTGTATGTTAAATTATGGTTTAGATCCATTACATTATTATACAATACCAGGTTATTCATTTGATTGTATGTTAAAATGTACGGAAATAGAATTAGAACTTTTAACTGATCCTGAAAAATATTTATTTATTGAAAAAGGGATAAGAGGTGGAGTTGCACAATGTACAAACAGGTATGCTAAAGCTAATAATCGTTACATGCCTGATTTTGATACTAATTTAGATGAATCTTATATAATGTACTATGATATAAATAACCTTTATGGACATTCAATGATGAATTATTTACCATACAAAGATTTTGAGTGGAATGATAATAAAAATATTAATGTTTTTTCAATCGCAGATGATTCAGACGTAGGATATATATTAGAAGTAGACTTAGAATATCCTGAAAGTTTATTCGAAGATCATCGTGATTTTCCTCTTTGTCCAGAACATCTCGTTCCACCAAACTCTAAACAAGTTAAACTCATGACTACTTTATATTCAAAAAAAAATTATGTTATTCACTATAGAAGTTTGAAACAATATTTAAGCTTAGGTATGCAATTAACAAAAATTCATAGAATATTAAAGTTTAAACAAGCTCCTTGGTTAAAAAAATACATTGATTTTAATACTCAAAAAAGACAAGAATCGACTTACTCATTTGGTGTTTTGATATTTAAATTATTAAATAATGTTATATATGGCAAAGCTATAGAAAATCTACGTGGAAGAAGAGATGTAAAAATGATAACGAAATGGGATGGACGTTATGGTGCAAAATCATTAATAGCAAAACCCAATTTCCATAGTAGCATGATACTAGGAGAAGATCTTGTTGTCATTGAAATGTCTAGAGTAAAAATAAAATTTGATAAACCAATTTATATAGGATTTTCAATTCTTGATATTTCTAAATTTTATTTGTATGATTTTCATTATGATTATGTTAAAAAAACTTATGGAAATTCTGCTAAGCTTTTATATATGGATACAGATGCCTTAGCTTATTTATTTACAGTACCAGATATTTATGAATGTATGAAAAAAAATTTAGAAAAATTTGATACAGCTGATTATCCAGAAAATAATATTTATAATATGCCATTAGTAAATAAACGAAAAATTGGAGTTATGAAAGATGAAAATCAAGGTAAAATTGTAACTGAATTTGTAGGTTTACGTGCAAAAGCTTATAGCATGAAAATATTAAATGAAGATAAACTTATAAAAAAAGCTAAAGGTGTAAAACGATCTGTTATGAAAGAAATTGAATTTAACGACTATAAAGAATGTTTATTTAATCATAAGAATTTAATTAAAAAACAATATTTAATTCGAAGTAAAAAACATATAGTTCATACAATTTTACAAACAAAATTAGCATTAAGTTGGCAAGATGATAAAAGAATTTTATTGCCAAATACAACAGATACTGTACCATGGGGATATAAAAAAATAAATAATACTTAATTATAAAATACAAACGATTTTTTTATTTCTTTAATAAATTTTAAGTTATTTCTTGAAATTTCTTTACTTATTTATGTTAACGATAACATTGTCTAACCGGTTTACTAAACGATGTTCAGTTTTAATTATTCAATAAAATTATTTATAACTAAATCTAGTTTTCAATCCATTTACTCAACTACATATACTTTTTGATGCTAAAAAAATTATTTATAACGATAGCAACAATTGTACTTTTGGACAGCTGTCTACTGTCCTGACTAAAATAATATTTTTAAAAATTATTGATATTTTCTAATTCTATTCCATAAAAAAAATTTTTATTTATTTATTTATATGCATATTAATATTCTTCAACCCGTTTACTCGACGACCTATAACTTTTGTTGCTAAAGAAATTATTTATAACGATAGCAACAATTTTACTTTTGAGCAACTGTCTACGGTCCTTACCAAGATAATATTTTTAAAAAATATTAATATTTTTGAATATTATTACATAAAAAAAATTTTTATTTATTAATTTATATGCATAACAATATTCTTCAACCCGTTTACTCGACGACCTATAACTTTTGTTGCTAAAGAAATTATTTATAACGATAGCAACAATTTTACTTTTAAGCAACTGTCTACGGTCCTGACCAAAATAATATTTTAGAAAAATATCGATATTTTTAATTCTATAACATAAAAATTATTTATTTATATGCATAACAATATTATTTAACCCGTTTACTCGACGACCTATAATTTTTGTAGCTAAAAAATTATTTATAACGATAACAACAATTTTTTTTTTTTTTTTTACTTTCGAGCAGCTGTCTACGGCCCTGACCAAGATTATATTTCAGAAAAAATATTATTATTTTTGACTATTATTAAATAAAAA
>WSYQ01001404.1:0-17148 GCA_011426435.1 Lysiphlebus fabarum
TAAATTATATCCAATGGTCAGTGCCAAGACTAAACCGACTCTAGACAGAATCATAAATAATTATGTCAATGATGTTGGTAAACCAGCATGTATACTTGCAGAAAATGGTGCTCGATTTACATCAACAGAATGGCGACGTACATTGAAGTCAGAAGATATAGAAGTAAAATTTTGTTCAGTTAGAGACGCACAGTCTAACCCAACAAAACGTGTTATGAAAAAGCTTAGTAGAATGTTTGAAATATTATGTAATCATTCACATGTGTCATTGGCAAAATATATACCTGTGATAGAAGATTGTTCAAGTACATGGGGACACTTTAGTACTGTTAAAGTACCATATGTGGTACAATTTGGTAAACAATTAATTGATGGTGTTAATACAAGAATTAACTATCCAGATGATTGTGAGATTGATCTTACACATTTATTAAAACAAGTGAAAACTAATTTCATAAATAAATTTAATAAACAAAAAAAAAACAAAAGAATAATCATCCATATGAACTTCTTGAGGGTGAGTTGGTCTTGTTGAGAGTTTCACAATTAACTAATCAATCAGATAAATAAAGTAGAAATAAATTGTTAAACGATTTTGCACGTGGACAAACTCGACATTTTGAAATAATTACTCTTAAGATATTATTTTTAATTCATAATTTTCAATCATTATTAAAAAAAAAGTAAAATAAGGTATTAATAAGATTTTGTTAAATTTGTTAATAATCGACACCGACGACTCCGATCCAACTGAATCGTTAAACAGAGTTGCCAGATGTTTGGGAAGGCAAAGCGCCACTGACGCCAGTAGGGAAACAGGGCCGATTCTGTATCAACCCTTAATTAATGAATTAATTAAGGGTTGTAAAAAAAGTTATGGGATGTTTTAGGGGTAGTAAATGTGATGTGTAGGAGAGATGTAAGTGAGGTAAGAGGGGTATTGAGATTGGGGGGTTGTAGCTAAGATGGGGGATGTTGGATTGCGAGTATGGAGATGGGGGGATAGGGGGTCGCGAGTATGGAGATGGGGGATAGGGGGTTTCGAGTATGGAGATGGGGGGTCGGGTTGGTATATGATGTGTAAGCAGGATGTTGGTCATTAAAAATTTTTTTCGTTTATATCATAAAATTTATTGTTTAAATAATTTATGAATTAGTAATAAAAAAAAAATAGTTTTTAAAAAAATAAAATAAAAAAAACCACTTTGTTTGGATGACCCTGACACGTGAACCTAAAATATCAAGTTAAGCACATATATATATATATACATGCGTATAGGTAACACAGGGCCTAGCAGATCACGTGTTGTATAACGTATATATATTATATATAGTATATATATATATATATATACTATAGTGTTACCAAAATTTATTTTTTTATTTTAACAAAGAATTCAATTGTGGGTCCTTATATATTCAAAATATATAAAATAAAAAAAAGTCAACTTTATTATTTTCTATTTTTTTTTTTTTCTAAGATTTGGTTTTTCGGGTCATAAAAAAATTAGACTCTTATATATGCTGTGCATAATGATTATTCGTTTTAATAATTTGCTTCTTTATCAATCCTAATGAAAAGATATTTTTTTTTTTTTTTCTATTTTTTATTGAAATAAAAAAAAATATTTTTTTTCTCAAATCATAAATTTTTTTATTATTTAAATATATAGAGCTATAATTACACGTTGAGTATAAACATGCATACGCGTAACACAGGGCCCAGCAGCTACGTGTAGTATAACGTATATATATACTATATACTATATACTATAGTGTTACCAAAATTTATTTTTTTATTTTTTTATTTTAACAAAGAATTTAGTTGTAGGTCCTCATATATATTTAAAATATATAAAATAAAAAAGTCAACTTTATTATTTTTTATTTTTTTTTCTAAGATTTAATTTTATGGGTCATAAAAAAAAAAATTGACTTTTTTATTTTTCAGTTGTTTCTCTGTCTAGCACTGCTTGCTGCTAGGGCAGAGGTCAAATTTTTATTATTTCTTAAATAAACAAGTGCATTAGACTCTATATGCTATGCATAATAATTATTCTTTTTAGAAAATTTGTCTCTTTGTCAATTCTAATAGAAATATATTTTCTTTCTCATGTATATACATGCTTATGCGTAACACAGGGCCCAGTAGACCATGTTTTGTATGACGTATATACTATTTACTGTAGTGTTACCAAAATTTATTTTTTATTTATATACATTTAATATATATAAAATAAAAAAAGTCAACTTTACTATTTTTTTTAAAGATTTAATTTTATGGGGGTCATAAAAAAATAAAATTGATTTTTTTATTTTTCAGTTTTATTTTTTTATTACTTCTTATATAAACATTGTGCATTAGACTCTTATATATGCTGTGCATAATGATTATACGTTTTTTTGAAATTTGTTTCTTTGTCAATCCTAATAAAAAATATCTATTTTTTTTTTTTTCAGATCATAAATCTATATTAATTTTGTTTATTTAAAAAAAAAATAGAAAAATTCAATATTCAAACTTTTAAAAATTTTTTTTATTATTTCGAACATATAAAAAGTAATTTATTATGTTAAATGAAGTCGACCATAGACCATAGAAATATTCGAACAACAATTATTATGAATAAATAAAAAATAAAACTGCGTTCTCGTACTAGGATAATATAAAGAAGGTAGAAGGTTTCCTTTACTTGAGTTAGAAATTGTTTGTTAATAAAAAATAAATGATGAAAAAAAAATAAACCACTTGTATAATATGACCCTCACATGTGAACTCTAGAAATATCAAGTTACACATTTAGTATATACACGTGGGTATGGGTCCTTGTGTTGTATAACGTATAGTGTATTCACAATTTTATGATTTTTGTCTAACCAAGAATTTAAGGGTCTAGCCCACACATAGATTTTCTTTTTATGACCCATAACATGTTGACCATTTTATTTTTTTTTTTTCGATTTTTTCTCTGTCTAGCACGTTGTGATTTACACTGCTTGCTTCTAAGGCAGAGATCAAATTTTTTATTACTTTTTAAATAAGCAAAAGCATTAGACTCTGATTGATGCTGAATTGTCAATTAAAAAAAAAATATTTTTTTAAAATATTTTTTACCCTGAGGGTTTTGAGCATATTTGCTCAAACACACCCTCAGTTCGTTTGAAACAGTTAGTCAGTGACAATTCAAAAAAGAAAAAAATGGTCCAGCTTATTAGTGAAATAAGAAAATTGGATAGAGAAGTAAGTACATTTATCATTGTTCGACTAACGTACAACAAAGAACTTCAGTTTACTATTTGATTGATTTATAATTTTAATTCTTTATTATTCTAGTGTTTGGAAATACTCAATACTATTACGGCTATTGAAAAAGTGTTAGAGTTATTTCAAACCATAGATACTGATAACAAAGTTGTTTTTTTGCAAATCAGTAAAAAAAATCTTTTCAAAAAAGTAAGTATTTTATCACTAGATTTTTTTAAGTCTCAAGTAATATTCAATTCAAAATTTTTTTTTATTCTCTAGTGTCGTGAAATACAAGCTCAATATACAGAACAAAATTTGTTGTTAGCTTGTGAGATGTTGAAAATAATTAAAAATGAAGAGTTGCAGTACAAATTTTATGTAGATATTGATGATGAAATTAAATTTATAGAGCGTCAAGTGAGTATTTATAAATAATTTTCATTCTTTTAAAAAAAATGTGTGACTATTATAAATTATTATTTTATATTTTAGCGTCAAATACTCCAAATGCATTTATATGTGGTCCGTAGAGTCATTAACACCTTCAGGAAAGACCGTAAATTTAATTATTCAAGAAAGCGTTTGATGAATGCTGTAAGTTTTTATTATTCTTAATATATTGAATATTACTATTTAATAAGATTTTTTAATTATTGATTTTTATATTTAAGATACAAGTTATTGCTGAAAAATATGAAGATAATAGACAAACTTCAACTGTAATGAGACAAACACTCAAAATGAGGGAAATGTTACGTCAATTTACGAAACAAGACGAAATAAAAAAAGAACAAAAAAAAATACAGAAAAGTTTAAAAAGGGAGCGTGATGTTCAAGATGTAGAAATGAATAAGATAAAAGACGAGTTAAAATGTCCAAGTGAGTATTGAGACAAATAAATAATAATATTAGAAGATTTATATCTTTTATAATAAATGAAAAATAATTTTTTATATTTCAGGAAAATCTAAACGCTTAACGAGTGCCCCATTATGGTTAAAGGATTTTGTGTGTGCTAAAAAGTGATTATATTTGATAATTGTGTGTGTGTTATATTAATTAAAAAGTAAAAAAATAAATAAGTAAAAACAACAAAATTTTCAAAGTATTATTTTTTCATTTATTCAATGTACTTTTTAAACTTACAAAATTTTTTCAATATTCCTTTATTTCTTATATATTTGATAATTAGTTGTTTTTTAAACGTATGTAAATTTACATTCATTTAATCCACCCGTGTATGTAAATTTAACACGTCCATTTCCGATATCTCTGTTGAAAGACTCATAGTCTGGAAGATTGTTTAAAAGAACATCAACAATCCTTTTTGGTAGAAAAAATTCTAAATTGTCGTCAACTTTAGCAATTATGCTAGCTCCATACTTGGTTGTTACATTTCTTAAACCGGTGAGTGAATATTGTTTATTTAACTCGATATCTTTTATTTTAATTAGAGTTGATTGATTTCTGCGACCATCAGTTTTGGCAACTTCATTTAATGCGGCAAAGCGATCCATTTTTCTGTAAATAAAATTTATCACATATGAAAGTATTAAAAAATATTACTTTTATAAAAATGATTAAAAAAATTTTTTAAACAATTTTAATGACAAAGCATAATTACCTTGAGTTGAGTTGACTTTGCACAGATATTAATTGTTCAAAGTTTTTTTAAGACTGATACTTTTGACAAAAATAATTAGCCTTTTATACAAAATCATAAGTAAAGTTTTAGGACATGGAGGGTAAGGGGTAAATGATTTTTTACTTTAAATTGTTTATAATAATAACTCGATATTTTTTTTTCAGATCATAAATCTAATTTGATTTTGTTTATTTTAAAAAATAAAAAAATTAAATATTCAAACTTAAAAAAGAAATAAAAATTTTTTATTGTTTAAATTCATAGTTATAATTTTTTTAATTTTTATGATATATAAAAAATAATTTATTATGTCAAATTAAGTCGACCGCAAACTATAAAAATATTCGAACAACAATTATTATTAATAAATAAAAAACAAAACTGCGTTCTAGTAACAGGGTAATATAAAGAAGGTAGAAGGTTTCCCTCACTCGAGTTAGAAAATGGTTTTCCTAAAAAGAAATACTATTGGGCCCGTTCGGTGACACCCTTGGGCTAGCTAAGGGGACCGCCCCCGCTCGAGCACCAGTAGACTGCTTAGAGAACCGCCCCTCTGAGCGCCCTTAAACTGCTTAGAGATCAACCCCCGCTTGGGGTAGTCCCAAAAAAGACGGCCATTATTTTCAAATAGTACTCTTTTCAATTTATAATATCCGGCTAAGAAATTGATTTTATTGACTTGTTTAAATTTGTTCTTTGTTTAAAAAAATGTTTTTCTCACTTCATGACCATAAAATAAAATAATATTTATGATATTTTTTTTTTAAGTTATAAATTAATCCGTTTATTTAAAATAAGTATGTCACAGTCAATCACAAAGGCAATAATTTTTTATTTCTTATGAAATATAAATTATACTTTATTTTTTTCAAAATATAAATAATTTTTTGTTATTTTTGAAATATAAATAATGTGACTAATTATTTTATTTCAAGTTAACCAAAAATGTTCCATTAAAATACTAAAACTATAATTATTTTTAAATAAATAAATTATAACCGTTAGCTCTTTGTTCACAAAAAATTCTATGCATCATTAAAAGTGAAAAAAATATTTTAATGCTCATAAACATAAAATTTATTCTGAGAAAAAAAATTATAATAATATAATATTAACAACAAGTCTTAATCATTAGTAAAAAATCTTTTGACTGTTAAGCATCGTTTTAAAAAAAAAAAATTTCAACTGATAAAAAATGGATTCAGGCAAGTGTAAACGTTTAATAAAGATAATGGAAAAGGCTTGTAGAGTGATTAAAACACGAAATGAAATTGAAGAATGGATTAAATTTGGGAAAAAAAATATTAAATTATTAAGAAAATTATTAAAAGTATGGACTTTATCTCATGGTCAAAAAATTCAAATCCAAACCACAATAATACAATTACAATCAATACTTGAACAAATTAAAGATAAAAAAAAAACTGGCACCGGAATTAGTAATAGCAATAGAAAATTAAAAGATAGAGTAAAGTGGGTTGATGTAGACTCAATATTTCAAGGGCGTATGCGAACTGGTGTAGCTATAAATTTACAACACATAGATTTACGTTATTTTTTACAAGATTCTAAAAAAATGACTGCTATTCGCATAAAAAATATATTAAAAAAAGGAAATAATTTAAAAGTAAATGGCATTTTATCATGTAAATTTCAAGTTATGAAAAATAATGAAATTGTTGAAGAAACAAAATATTTTAATACAAAAAATGATATAATTTTGCAAACGACTAATCTAAACAACTGGTTTAATGAAAATATAATTGATAAACTTCTTGTAAAAGTAGAAGAATTTCAAGAAAGAGATTCAGGTTGGACAATGAAAGAAATAATTAATTTAACAATAAATATAAATTTGTATGAACCGATCAGAGGAGGGTTAAATACATATATTGAAATGCCTCAATTTATAAAGAATAAACGTGCTGTTGTTAATATACATAATAATGATGAATATTGTTTTTTATGGTCAGTAACAGCAGCATTACATCCAGTTAAAAATAACCCTGATCGTGTAAGTTCATATCCAGACTTTAGAACTATACTAAAATATGAAGGTATTCGATTCCCGATTGCATTAAAAGATGTACCGAAATTCGAAAAAATTAATACATTATCTATCAATATTTATGCGATAGAGAGTGAAAAAAAAAAGAAATAGTGCCTATTTATTTAAGTCAATTGAAATCAGATAAAAAAACAATCCATTTATTAATTTTAAACCAAGAAACTGTGAATAAAAAAAAAAATAATACATATAACACTAGTAATAATAACAATTTTATTGATAATTGTGTTGATGATGGTGATAGTGATAATGATAATAATAATTTGAGTGACATTTGTGAAAGTGATGTTGACAATGAAAAAGAAAAATTCCAAGCAGTTTTCCATTTCGCTTGGATTCGTAATTTATCAAGATTAGTAAGTTCACAAGTGTCAAAAAATGGACATAAATTATGGTTGTGTGATCGATGTTTATGCCATTTTAAAACTCAAAAGTCTTATGAAAATCATTCTGATGATTGTTTGAACCAAAACAATGCTAGAATGATAATGCCAGATCAAGAAAATAATATTTTAAAATTTAAAAATTATAAGTTTAAAGAACTAGTACCATTTTCAATCTATGCTGATTTAGAATGTATACTTTAACCAGAAGCTGATGAAAAAGATCTACATATACCATATAGTGTTGGATATTATTTACATTGTACATACGATAATTCACTATCAAAATTTGCATTTAATCGTAGTGAAAACTGTATAGAGTGGTTCGTTAATTAACTTAAAATGATAACAAAACAGGTAAATGATATTTTGAATAATCCTGTTCCGATGGAACAATTGACTTTTCAACAAGAAATGAATCTTCGTTCATCCAAAATATGTCATATATGTGAAAAACCATTGTTAAATGAAGATGTAATAGTAAGAGATCATTGTCATTTCTCAGGTCGCATACGAGGACTAGCACACTCAAATTGTAATCTACAATATCAAGATACTCATGTAATACCAATTTTATTTCATAATTTAAGCGGTTTTGATAGTTTTTTTATTATTAAATCATTGGCTAATCAGTTTGAAGGTTCAATAAAGCTCTTACCAATAAATAAAGAAAAATATGTGTCTTTCACTAAAGAAGTTAGATATAAAAAAACAAATGCTTTTGGAAGTACTTGTATTCATTTAAGATTTCTTGACTCATTTAAATTTATGCCTAGTAGTCTTGACAAGCTTGCATCATACTTAGATGATTCTGATAAAAAAATAACTGGAAAATATTGTAATAGCGAAGAAGAATTTCAGTTACTTAAACGTAAAGGCGCTTATCCTTATGAATATACAGATTCTTTTGACAAATTAAATGATACATCATTACCATCTAAAGAAAATTTTTTCTCAAAATTATGTAATGAAAATATTTCCGATGATGATTATAAACATGCGATAAGAGTGTGGGATACTTTTAAAATTAAAACATTAGGTGATTATAGTGATATTTATTTGCAAGCTGATGTGCTTTTATTGGCTGACGTTTTTGAAAATTTTCGTAAAAATTGTATGTTAAATTATGGTTTAGATCCATTACATTATTATACAATACCAGGTTATTCATTTGATTGTATGTTAAAATGTACGGAAATAGAATTAGAACTTTTAACTGATCCTGAAAAATATTTATTTATTGAAAAAGGGATAAGAGGTGGAGTTGCACAATGTACAAACAGGTATGCTAAAGCTAATAATCGTTACATGCCTGATTTTGATACTAATTTAGATGAATCTTATATAATGTACTATGATATAAATAACCTTTATGGACATTCAATGATGAATTATTTACCATACAAAGATTTTGAGTGGAATGATAATAAAAATATTAATGTTTTTTCAATCGCAGATGATTCAGACGTAGGATATATATTAGAAGTAGACTTAGAATATCCTGAAAGTTTATTCGAAGATCATCGTGATTTTCCTCTTTGTCCAGAACATCTCGTTCCACCACTAATTTAGATGAATCTTATATAATGTACTATGATATAAATAACCTTTATGGACATTCAATGATGAATTATTTACCATACAAAGATTTTGAGTGGAATGATAATAAAAATATTAATGTTTTTTCAATCGCAGATGATTCAGACGTAGGATATATATTAGAAGTAGACTTAGAATATCCTGAAAGTTTATTCGAAGATCATCGTGATTTTCCTCTTTGTCCAGAACATCTCGTTCCACCAAATTCTAAACAAGTTAAACTCATGACTACTTTATATTCAAAAAAAAATTATGTTATTCATTATAGGAGTTTGAAACAATATTTAAGCTTAGGTATGCAATTAACAAAAATTCATAGAATATTAAAGTTTAAACAAGCTCCTTGGTTAAAAAAATACATTGATTTTAATACTCAAAAAAGACAAGAATCGACTAACTCATTTGGTGTTTTGATATTTAAATTATTAAATAATGTTATATATGGCAAAGCTATAGAAAATCTACGTGGAAGAAGAGATGTAAAAATGATAACGAAATGGGATGGACGTTATGGTGCAAAATCATTAATAGCAAAACCCAATTTCCATAGTAGCATGATACTAGGAGAAGATCTTGTTGTCATTGAAATGTCTAGAGTAAAAATAAAATTTGATAAACCAATTTATATAGGATTTTCAATTCTTGATATTTCTAAATTTTATTTGTATGATTTTCATTATGATTATGTTAAAAAAACTTATGGAAATTCTGCTAAGCTTTTATATATGGATACAGATGCCTTAGCTTATTTATTTACAGTACCAGATATTTATGAATGTATGAAAAAAAATTTAGAAAAATTTGATACAGCTGATTATCCAGAAAATAATATTTATAATATGCCATTAGTAAATAAACGAAAAATTGGAGTTATGAAAGATGAAAATCAAGGTAAAATTGTAACTGAATTTGTAGGTTTACGTGCAAAAGCTTATAGCATGAAAATATTAAATGAAGATAAACTTATAAAAAAAGCTAAAGGTGTAAAACGATCTGTTATGAAAGAAATTGAATTTAACGACTATAAAGAATGTTTATTTAATCATAAGAATTTAATTAAAAAACAATATTTAATTCGAAGTAAAAAACATATAGTTCATACAATTTTACAAACAAAATTAGCATTAAGTTGGCAAGATGATAAAAGAATTTTATTGCCAAATACAACAGATACTGTACCATGGGGATATAAAAAAATAAATAATACTTAATTATAAAATACAAACGATTTTTTTATTTCTTTAATAAATTTTAAGTTATTTCTTGAAATTTCTTTACTTATTTATGTTAACGATAACATTGTCTAACCGGTTTACTAAACGATGTTCAGTTTTAATTATTCAATAAAATTATTTATAACTAAATCTAGTTTTCAATCCATTTACTCAACTACATATACTTTTTAATGCTAAAAAAATTATTTATAACGATAGCAACAATTGTACTTTT
This sequence comes from Lysiphlebus fabarum, assembly GCA_011426435.1. NCBI lineage: Eukaryota > Metazoa > Arthropoda > Insecta > Hymenoptera > Braconidae > Lysiphlebus > Lysiphlebus fabarum. Next base: position 10,392 of record WSYQ01001404.1, read on the forward strand.
GGACAGCTGTCTACTGTCCTGACTAAAATAATATTTTAAAAAAATATTGATATTTTCTAATTCTATTCCATAAAAAAAATTTTTATTTATTTATTTATATGCATATTAATATTCTTCAACCCGTTTACTCGACGACCTATAACTTTTGTTGCTAAAGAAATTATTTATAACGATAGCAACAATTTTACTTTTGAGCAACTGTCTACGGTCCTTACCAAGATAATATTTTTAAAAAATATTAATATTTTTGAATATTATTACATAAAAAAAATTTTTATTTATTAATTTATATGCATAACAATATTCTTCAACCCGTTTACTCGACGACCTATAACTTTTGTTGCTAAAGAAATTATTTATAACGATAGCAACAATTTTACTTTTAAGCAACTGTCTACGGTCCTGACCAAAATAATATTTTAGAAAAATATCGATATTTTTAATTCTATAACATAAAAATTATTTATTTATATGCATAACAATATTATTTAACCCGTTTACTCGACGACCTATAATTTTTGTAGCTAAAAAATTATTTATAACGATAACAACAATTTTTTTTTTTTTTTTTACTTTCGAGCAGCTGTCTACGGCCCTGACCAAGATTATATTTCAGAAAAAATATTATTATTTTTGACTATTATTAAATAAAAACAAAAATTCATTTATTTATTTATATACATAAAAATATTATTTTACGTATTGCTTTTGTGATTCTGGAGTCACTGTTCGAGTCTCGGCTTCTACAAACTTTTTTTAAAAAATCGATCTTTTATTTATAGCGCTGTTCTATAGTGATGTAATCCTTCAAATAATTATCATTATGTTGAAATGTTGTTAAATAAAAATAATTTTTATTCATTTAATTATATTAACAATAATATTCTCTAACAGGTCTATTGGACAATATATAGTTTTAATCGCTTAAATAATTATTTACGACTATTAAAACTTTTTTTTATTTTAACTATCATAAAAATGTTTATGAACTTAAAATTCATTTCAAGAAAAATATAATAATAAAATTGTAACAACAATTTTTTATTTTGGCAATTAAAAAATACTCGAATATGAAATACAATTGATTCTTTTTTTATTTATGTTCACAATAACATTTACTAATAAAAAAATAATTATCATTATGTTCAAATGTTGTTCAATAAAAATAATTTTCATTCATTTAATTATATTAACAATAATATTCTCTAACAGGTCTTTTGGACAATATATAGTTTTTATTGCTTAGATAATTATTTATGACAATTGCAACATTTTTTTTAATTTGATCGATCATCCATATTGATATTCTACTTATATAACGCTTCGGATGTTAGAATGCATAGTCTTACATTTTTTATTATTAATTATAAGTATATAAGTGAAGGGCTAATCTGAAAGGTATGATAAAAGTAGACATTAATTTCAATTAATATTTTTTTCATTTAAAACTATGACTTTAATTAATGTATTATTTTTCAACCCGTTTACTAAAAATATATATTTTTAATTGTTTAAACGATTACATATGACGAAAGCAATCAATTTATTTTTTTTGATCAGCTGTTATAGATATGACTAATATACCGCTGCAAAAATTTATCATTATTTTCAAATATTGTTATATAAAAAAATTTTACTCATTTATTTATATCCACAACACATTTCTTCAACTCGTTTACTTGATAGCATATATTCTAAATTGCTCAAAATTATTTTCTAGTATACATTAATTTATAAAAAATAATAATCAACATGTACAGTAAAAATTATCGATTCTTTATTAATGATAAAATATACAAATTGTATAGCACTTTTATTGACATTTTACTGTTTACACTTCTAACATCAATATTTCAAATTTTATCATCGAAATAAAAGTGTCTTCTTTGTAATTAAGTTTTTAATCTCTTGCATAACTATCCCAGATCTTGAGGAATCCTTTGATCAGAGGTTGGAGCTCTGAGAATGCTAACATATTAAAATGATTATTCACAAGTTGATGTGTGCTGTCAACATATGGTTTTTTCATAAACAAATTGATGAGTATTTTTTGATTGTCAGCTGTGAGGAAAACGTCTTCTAGAGTATGTAAATTCAAATTTTCTCTTATTTCTTCTACATTTTTCCAGAAATGATATAAATCTCTGATAAATAATTTAAGCTTCTCTTGTTAAACAGTATAATGAGGATTATTCAATAAAAAGTTTTCATAAACTTCAGTTTCAGTATTCATTCTTTATGAATAATTTTTGTGATTACTTACAACTGAAGCTGAGAAAGAGCTCTCAAACAAAACTCTTGATTTAGAATGAAGGCAGTTGAGCTTTTACATGCTCTCTCCACTGTTAAACTGCCCACTTACTATCCACAAACCAAAAGAAAAAAATCATATTATATGTGTAAACTTATTTCTACATTATATATTTTTTATATAAAAAAGTTTAAAAAACATAAATTGGTTTAATTATGTTCGATTTATTTTCTTAAATATTCTATCTTTATTTATTTTTTTCTTTAACTATAAGCCTATTTATTCTAATATTTTTCAATTAATTGACGATGTTTTGAAATATAATAAAATAATTAAAATAATTAAAATAATTATGAGTATCACTCCAAAATAAAATATTTGTTTTTCTATTATATTAGTATCATGTGTCTTTTCAATCATCTCTTTACAATTATTAAATTTTTCTAAAACCTCGTTAGAAATAAAAGAATTTCCTGTTGGCTTGGAGCAATTGTTGCAATTGATTGTTGGAAATAGGTTAATTTTTTTGAGTAAAATCCATTCACTTAATTCGCAACAATGATCTTTTTTCAAATTTAATTTAACACTTGTAACATCAAGTACTTTTAGTGAACAAAAACTTGCGATTTCATCAACACCAAAACTTACAATTTTATTGTTGGATAGATTGAGATACTGTAAATAATGAAAATTTTTCAATTTTGGTATTTTAGTCAAATAGTTTTCATTGACATCTAAAAAACTTATATTCGAATGAACAGTTGTATTGAAATCTTCATCAGACAGGTCATTAACTCCGAGATACAATGTTTTCAAATTAGTAGCACCAATAATACTCAGATTCAAATGTGTTATAAAATTTCCATACAAATTAAGAATGTGTAAATTATCTAGACGTAAAAAAGCTTCGGAATCAATTTCAAGAATTGCACATTTTTCAAGACTTATTTGTGACAACTTTGGATATTTTTCGAAGGAATTATTTCTTATTTGAGGAAAATAGTTATTATTAAAGTAACCAATCTGTAATTAAAAAATAAAATGAAAAATTTATTATTTAATTCAACACTTTTTTTCAAAGTCCTACCTCTATATTAGTTTCCAGATTTTGTGGAATTGTTGTTAGACAAAGATTATTGCATGTAACTTGGTACAATGATTCGTGTGTAGTATAAGAACATTGTTTTTGTTTTATGTTATTATGAATAAAATCAGATCCATCGACTTGACCGATTAATTTTAGTTTTTTATTTATTATCGAAATTAAGAAGAATAATATAATTGTTCTGACCGATAAGAGTAAGTGATCCATTACTCAGTTTATAAAACTTAAAGTTTTAAAAAATATGTTTTCACTTTGTTTTATATAATATACTGACTTACTTTTCATGACACAAGTTGAAATACAATTAATCACTAGTTCAGCTCTTTGCTAGATCTACAAGACCCCATGTTATAATACATGAGGGGACACTAACATAGGAACATGTAGTTGGTAGTAGGGATATAGATTCATGAAGAAAATCGGTATGCTGCTCAAAAGAAAATATTGAAATATTAAAATAGGGCTAATACAAACAATCTAATATTTTCATTGTTGATAAATTATAAAGGTATTTATGTAAATGAATAATTGTAAAAGTAAAATGACTTTGGATAGATATAAATATTAGAAAAAGGTTAATAAAATTACAACAGTTTTCAATTACTATAATATTATTTTGTAGATAAATAAAAAAGTATTTCGTGAAATAACCAGTTTCAAATATATTTATTTTATTTTTTAAATTAAAAAATACACTTTTAAAATTATTCTTCGTTTTTTTCTCTATCGTTATCATCGTCGCTTTCTTGTTCACTATCGTCATCATCAGTCAAACTCCATTCAATTCTTTCTTTTTTATTCCATATCTCAAAAAATTCTTGTACGAGTAGTGTAAAAATAGGTATTGAAGCTTGATCAAAATATTTCAAAATAAGATCGTTTTGATCAAAAGTGTATGGTGGTAATTCAAACAAGTCAATAAGTTTCCATTGACTATCAGTAGCTGAATAAACTTCGTTATATGTATCTAAACACATTTCAAATCGTAGAAGTTCAACTTTTTGCCAATGTAAATGCAAATCATTAATAAATGAAATCAGCTTTTCTTATTGTGTAATATATTCACAATTATTTAATAGAAATTTTTGATAAATTTCATACTCCATATAACACTGGTTATCCATTATTATTTAAATCTTATTACTTATATTTTCACTATTTTACTTGAAAGAGTGCTTGAACACCGTAAGTTATAATATGAATGAGATTTTTTTTTAGTAAGTTTTCAGTAAGGCTCCACTATATATTAGTGCGTGCGCATATAATTTATTTTATTTTTTTGAAATGGTTCATAAATATTATAAAAAAATAAAATTTTTAAAATCATATGTTCAAGTCTAATACATTTGTTTATTTAAGCAGAGGTAATAAAAAGATATACGTTGAGCTCTGTTAAACCTGTACAGCCTAAGTGCACATGTAATTTGATATTTTTTTAGTTCACATACAAGAAACAAAAAGCTAACGGTTATAATTTATTTATTTCAGAATTATTATAGTCTTGATATTTTTGATGGACTATTTTATGGTTTACTTGAAATAAAAAATTAGTCAATTATTTATATTTGAAAGAAAATTAATAAAAAATTATTACCTTTGTGATTAACTGTGACATATTTATTTAAAAAAAATTTTTATTACTTGTGGGAAAAATTAATAAAATATTGAAAACAATTTTTTACTTCATGGTCGAAAAGTAAAAAAAGTTTTTTCAAACAAAGAACTAAATGAAAACTGCAAATGAAATAATTTTTTTAACAGCATATCATAACAAAAAAGAGTATTCATTTGAAAATGATGGTCATCTTTTTTGGGACTACTCCGACGGGGGTAGATCTCTGAACAGCCTAAAGGCGCTCAGAAGGGCGGTTCTCCAAACGGTATAGGGGTATTCTACTGGTGCTCTAGTAGGGGATGGTATCTTAGCTAGCCTAAAGTGTCACTGAACGGACCCAATAGTATTTCTTTTTAAGAAGACCATTTTCTTACTCAAGAAAGGAAAACCTTCTACCTTCTTTATATTACCCTGGTACTAGAACGCAGTATTATTTTTTATTTATTAATAATAATTGTTGTTCGAATATTTCTATAGTCTGTGATAGACTTCATTTGACATAATAAATGTCATATATTCGAAGTAATAAAGAAATTAAAGCTTTATATATTTGAATAATAAAAAATTTTATTTTCAAGTTTTAAATATTGAATTTTTATATTTTTAAAATAAACAAAATTAAATTAGATTTATAATCTGAGAGAAAAAAATCTACTTTTTTTCTCATAAAAAATATTTTTCCATTAGAATTGACAAAGAGACAAATTTTTAAACGAATAATCATTATGCACAGCGTATATTAGAGTCTTATGCACTATGTTTATTCAAGGAGTAATAAAAAAAATTCAACCTTTGCCTTAGAAGCAAGCAGTGTAAATCACGACATGTAAGACGGAGAAAAAAAAAAAATAAAATAGTTAACTTTATTTATTTTATTTTTTTCCCTCAAATTTTAATTTTATAGGTCATAAAAAATATATATTTTAAACATATATATGGCCTCACAATTAAATTCTTTGTTAAAATAAAAAAAGTCAAATTGTGGAAACACTAACACTATAGTATATACAGTATATACGTTATACAACACGTGGTCTGTTGGGCCCGGTGTTACACATAAGCATGTATATACTCAATGCGTAACTTGATATTTTAGGTTCACGTGTCAGGGTCATCCAAACAAAGTGGTTTTTTTTATTTTATTTTTTTAAAAACTATTTTTTTTTTATTACTAATTCATAAATTATTTAAACAATAAATTTTATGATATAAACGAAAAAAATTTTTAATGACCAACATCCTGCTTACACATCATATACCAACCCGACCCCCCATCTCCATACTCGAAACCCCCTATCCCCCATCTCCATACTCGCAATCCAACATCCCCCCATCTTAGCTACAACCCCCCAATCTCAATACCCCTCTTACCTCACTTACATCTCTCCTACACATCACATTTACTACCCCTAAAACATCCCTTAACTTTTTTTTTACAACCCTTAATTAATTCATTAATTAAGGGTTGACAGAGAATCGGCCCTGTTTCCCTACTTGGGACACTACAGAGTAGGCACTTCAGTCGCAATAAATACAAATGAAGATTTACCAGTGTTCGTGGAAATAAAGTACTGTGTGAAAGCAAACAATTTAATATATTTTATTGTAAGTAAACTCTTTACATCTTATTTCGATGAACATATACAAGCTTATGTTGTATCAGAAACTGAAGAATAGCTGTTCGTACAATATCATAATCTAGCATCTTATATACCACATTATCCTCAGCTTATAAAGATGTACACAAAATAAAATCTAATTGAACTTGTCACTAAAAAAGTAATAA
>WSYQ01001405.1:0-85882 GCA_011426435.1 Lysiphlebus fabarum
AATAATGAAATTGTTGAAGAAACAAAATATTTTAATACAAAAAATGATATAATTTTGCAAACGACTAATCTAAACAACTGGTTTAATGAAAATATAATTGATAAACTTCTTGTAAAAGTAGAAGAATTTCAAGAAAGAGATTCAGGTTGGACAATGAAAGAAATAATTAATTTAACAATAAATATAAATTTGTATGAACCGATCAGAGGAGGGTTAAATACATATATTGAAATGCCTCAATTTATAAAGAATAAACGTGCTGTTGTTAATATACATAATAATGATGAATATTGTTTTTTATGGTCAGTAACAGCAGCATTACATCCAGTTAAAAATAACCCTGATCGTGTAAGTTCATATCCAGACTTTAGAACTATTCTAAAATATGAAGGTATTCGATTCCCGATTGCATTAAAAGATGTACCGAAATTCGAAAAAATTAATACGTTATCTATCAATATTTATGCGATAGAGAGTGAAAAAAAAAAAGAAATAGTGCCTATTTATTTAAGTCAATTGAAATTAGATAAAAAAACAATCCATTTATTAATTTTAAACCAAGAAACTGTGAATAAAAAAAAAAATAATACATATAACACTAGTAATAATAACAATTTTATTGATAATTGTGTTGATGATGGTGATAGTGATAATGATAATAATAATTTGAGTGACATTTGTGAAAGTGATGTTGACAATGAAAAAGAAAAATTCCAAGCAGTTTTCCATTTCGCTTGGATTCGTAATTTATCAAGATTAGTAAGTTCACAAGTGTCAAAAAATGGACATAAATTATGGTTGTGTGATCGATGTTTATGCCATTTTAAAACTCAAAAGTCTTATGAAAATCATTCTGATGATTGTTTGAACCAAAACAATGTTAGAATGATAATGCCAGATCAAGAAAATAATATTTTAAAATTTAAAAATTATAAGTTTAAAGAACCAGTACCATTTTCAATCTATGCTGATTTAGAATGTATACTTCAACCAGAAGCTGATGAGAAAGATCTACATATACCATATAGTGTTGGATATTATTTACATTGTACATACGATAATTCACTATCAAAATTTGCATTTAATCGTAGTGAAAACTGTATAGAGTGGTTCGTTAATGAACTTAAAATGATAACAAAACAGGTAAATGATATTTTGAATAATCCTGTTCCGATGGAACAATTGACTTTTCAACAAGAAATGAATCTTCGTTCATCCAAAATATGTCATATATGTGAAAAACCATTGTTAAATGAAGTTGTAATAGTAAGAGATCATTGTCATTTTTCAGGTCGCATCGAGGACTAGCACACTCAAATTGTAATCTACAATATCAAGATACTCATGTAATACCAATTTTATTTCATAATTTAAGCGGTTTTGATAGTTTTTTTATTATTAAATCATTGGCTAATCAGTTTGAAAGTTCAATAAAGCTCTTACCAATAAATAAAGAAAAATATGTGTCTTTCACTAAAGAAGTTAGATATAAAAAAACAAATGCTTTTGGAAGTACTTGTATTCATTTAAGATTTCTTGACTCATTTAAATTTATGCCTAGTAGTCTTGACAAGCTTGCATCATACTTAGATGATTCTGATAAAAAAATAACTCGAAAATATTGTAATAGCGAAGAAGAATTTCAGTAACTCAAACGTAAAGGCGCTCATCCTTATGAATATACAGATTCTTTTGACAAATTAAATGATACATCATTACCATCTAAAGAAAATTTTTCTCAAAATTATGTGATGAAAATATTTCCGATGATGATTATAAACATGCGATAAGAGTGTGGGATACTTTTAAAATTAAAACATTAGGTGATTATAGTGATATTTATTTGCAAGCTGATGTGCTTTTATTGGCTGACGTTTTTGAAAATTTTCGTAAAAATTGTATGTTAAATTATGGTTTAGATCCATTACATTATTATACAATACCAGGTTATTCATTTGATTGTATGTTAAAATGTACGGAAATAGAATTAGAACTTTTAACTGATCCTGAAAAATATTTATTTATTGAAAAAGGGATAAAAGGTGGAGTTGCACAATGTACAAACAGGTATGCTAAAGCTAATAATCGTTACATGCCTGATTTTGATACTAATTTAGATGAATCTTATATAATGTACTATGATATAAATAACCTTTATGGACATTCAATGATGAATTATTTACCATACAAAGATTTTGAGTGGAATGATAATAAAAATATTAATGTTTTTTCAATCGCAGATGATTCAGACGTAGGATATATATTAGAAGTAGACTTAGAATATCCTGAAAGTTTATTCGAAGATCATCGTGATTTTCCTCTTTGTCCAGAACATCTCGTTCCACCAAACTCTAAACAAGTTAAACTCATGACTACTTTATATTCAAAAAAAAATTATGTTATTCACTATAGAAGTTTGAAACAATATTTAAGCTTAGGTATGCAATTAAAAAAAATTCATAGAATATTAAAGTTTAAACAAGCTCCTTGGTTAAAAAAATACATTGATTTTAATACTCAAAAAAGACAAGAATCGACTAACTCATTTGGTGTTTTGATATTTAAATTATTAAATAATGTTATATATGGCAAAGCTATAGAAAATCTACGTGGAAGAAGAGATGTAAAAATGATAACGAAATGGGATGGACGTTATGGTGCAAAATCATTAATAGCAAAACCCAATTTCCATAGTAGCATGATACTAGGAGAAGATCTTGTTGTCATTGAAATGTCTAGAGTAAAAATAAAATTTGATAAACCAATTTATATAGGATTTTCAATTCTTGATATTTCTAAATTTTATTTGTATGATTTTCATTATGATTATGTTAAAAAAACTTATGGAAATTCTGCTAAGCTTTTATATATGGATACAGATGCCTTAGCTTATTTATTTACAGTACCAGATATTTATGAATGTATGAAAAAAAATTTAGAAAAATTTGATACAGCTGATTATCCAGAAAATAATATTTATAATATGCCATTAGTAAATAAACGAAAAATTGGAGTTATGAAAGATGAAAATCAAGGTAAAATTGTAACTGAATTTGTAGTTTTACGTGCAAAAGCTTATAGCATGAAAATATTAAATGAAGATAAACTTATAAAAAAAGCTAAAGGTGTAAAACGATCTGTTATGAAAGAAATTGAATTTAACGACTATAAAGAATGTTTATTTAATCATAAGAATTTAATTAAAAAACAATATTTAATTCGAAGTTAAAAACATATAGTTCATACAATTTTACAAACAAAATTAGCATTAAGTTGGCAAGATGATAAAAGAATTTTATTGCCAAATACAACAGATACTGTACCATGGGGATATAAAAAAATAAATAATACTTAATTATAAAATACAAACGATTTTTTTATTTCTTTAATAAATTTTAAGTTATTTCTTGAAATTTCTTTACTTATTTATGTTAACGATAACATTGTCTAACCGGTTTACTAAACGATGTTCAGTTTTAATTATTCAATAAAATTATTTATAACTAAATCTAGTTTTCAATCCATTTACTCAACTACATATACTTTTTAATGCTAGAAAAATTATTTATAACGATAGCAACAATTGTACTTTTGGACAGCTGTCTACTGTCCTGACTAAAATAATATTTTAAAAAAATATTGATATTTTCTAATTCTATTCCATAAAAAAAATTTTTATTTATTTATTTATATGCATATTAATATTCTTCAACCCGTTTACTCGACGACCTATAACTTTTGTTGCTAAAGAAATTATTTATAACGATAGCAACAATTTTACTTTTGAGCAACTGTCTACGGTCCTTACCAAGATAATATTTTTAAAAAATATTAATATTTTTGAATATTATTACATAAAAAAAATTTTTATTTATTAATTTATATGCATAACAATATTCTTCAACCCGTTTACTCGACGACCTATAACTTTTGTTGCTAAAGAAATTATTTATAACGATAGCAACAATTTTACTTTTAAGCAACTGTCTACGGTCCTGACCAAAATAATATTTTAGAAAAATATCGATATTTTTAATTCTATAACATAAAAATTATTTATTTATATGCATAACAATATTATTTAACCCGTTTACTCGACGACCTATAATTTTTGTAGCTAAAAAATTATTTATAACGATAACAACAATTTTTTTTTTTTTTTTTTACTTTCGAGCAGCTGTCTACGGCCCTGACCAAGATTATATTTCAGAAAAAATATTATTATTTTTGACTATTATTAAATAAAAACAAAAATTCATTTATTTATTTATATACATAAAAATATTATTTTACGTATTGCTTTTGTGATTCTGGAGTCACTGTTCGAGTCTCGGCTTCTACAAACTTTTTTTAAAAAATCGATCTTTTATTTATAGCGCTGTTCTATAGTGATGTAATCCTTCAAATAATTATCATTATGTTGAAATGTTGTTAAATAAAAATAATTTTTATTCATTTAATTATATTAACAATAATATTCTCTAAAAGGTCTATTGGACAATATATAGTTTTAATCGCTTAAATAATTATTTACGACTATTAAAACTTTTTTTTATTTTAACTATCATAAAAATGTTTATGAACTTAAAATTCATTTCAAGAAAAATATAATAATAAAATTGTAACAACAATTTTTTATTTTGGCAATTAAAAAATACTCGAATATGAAATACAATTGATTCTTTTTTTATTTATGTTCACAATAACATTTACTAATAAAAAAATAATTATCATTATGTTCAAATGTTGTTCAATAAAAATAATTTTCATTCATTTAATTATATTAACAATAATATTCTCTAACAGGTCTTTTGGACAATATATAGTTTTTATTGCTTAGATAATTATTTATGACAATTGCAACATTTTTTTTAATTTGATCGATCATCCATATTGATATTCTACTTATATAACGCTTCGGATGTTAGAATGCATAGTCTTACATTTTTTATTATTAATTATAAGTATATAAGTGAAGGGCTAATCTGAAAGGTATGATAAAAGTAGACATTAATTTCAATTAATATTTTTTTCATTTAAAACTATGACTTTAATTAATGTATTATTTTTCAACCCGTTTACTAAAAATATATATTTTTAATTGTTTAAACGATTACATATGACGAAAGCAATCAATTTATTTTTTTTGATCAGCTGTTATAGATATGACTAATATACCGCTGCAAAAATTTATCATTATTTTCAAATATTGTTATATAAAAAAATTTTACTCATTTATTTATATCCACAACACATTTCTTCAACTCGTTTACTTGATAGCATATATTCTAAATTGCTCAAAATTATTTTCTAGTATACATTAATTTATAAAAAATAATAATCAACATGTACAGTAAAAATTATCGATTCTTTATTAATGATAAAATATACAAATTGTATAGCACTTTTATTGACATTTTACTGTTTACACTTCTAACATCAATATTTCAAATTTTATCATCGAAATAAAAGTGTCTTCTTTGTAATTAAGTTTTTAATCTCTTGCATAACTATCCCAGATCTTGAGGAATCCTTTGATCAGAGGTTGGAGCTCTGAGAATGCTAACATATTAAAATGATTATTCACAAGTTGATGTGTGCTGTCAACATATGGTTTTTTCATAAACAAATTGATGAGTATTTTTTGATTGTCAGCTGTGAGGAAAACGTCTTCTAGAGTATGTAAATTCAAATTTTCTCTTATTTCTTCTACATTTTTCCAGAAATGACATAAATCTCTGATAAATAATTTAAGCTTCTCTTGTTAAACAGTATAATGAGGATTATTCAATAAAAAGTTTTCATAAACTTCAGTTTCAGTATTCATTCTTTATGAATAATTTTTGTGATTACTTACAACTGAAGCTGAGAAAGAGCTCTCAAACAAAACTCTTGATTTAGAATGAAGGCAGTTGAGCTTTTACATGCTCTCTCCACTGTTAAACTGCCCACTTACTATCCACAAACCAAAAGAAAAAAATCATATTATATGTGTAAACTTATTTCTACATTATATATTTTTTATATAAAAAAGTTTAAAAAACATAAATTGGTTTAATTATGTTCGATTTATTTTCTTAAATATTCTATCTTTATTTATTTTTTTCTTTAACTATAAGCCTATTTATTCTAATATTTTTCAATTAATTGACGATGTTTTGAAATATAATAAAATAATTAAAATAATTAAAATAATTATGAGTATCACTCCAAAATAAAATATTTGTTTTTCTATTATATTAGTATCATGTGTCTTTTCAATCATCTCTTTACAATTATTAAATTTTTCTAAAACCTCGTTAGAAATAAAAGAATTTCCTGTTGGCTTGGAGCAATTGTTGCAATTGATTGTTGGAAATAGGTTAATTTTTTTGAGTAAAATCCATTCACTTAATTCGCAACAATGATCTTTTTTCAAATTTAATTTAACACTTGTAACATCAAGTACTTTTAGTGAACAAAAACTTGCGATTTCATCAACACCAAAACTTACAATTTTATTGTTGGATAGATTGAGATACTGTAAATAATGAAAATTTTTCAATTTTGGTATTTTAGTCAAATAGTTTTCATTGACATCTAAAAAACTTATATTCGAATGAACAGTTGTATTGAAATCTTCATCAGACAGGTCATTAACTCCGAGATACAATGTTTTCAAATTAGTAGCACCAATAATACTCAGATTCAAATGTGTTATAAAATTTCCATACAAATTAAGAATGTGTAAATTATCTAGACGTAAAAAAGCTTCGGAATCAATTTCAAGAATTGCACATTTTTCAAGACTTATTTGTGACAACTTTGGATATTTTTCGAAGGAATTATTTCTTATTTGAGGAAAATAGTTATTATTAAAGTAACCAATCTGTAATTAAAAAATAAAATGAAAAATTTATTATTTAATTCAACACTTTTTTTCAAAGTCCTACCTCTATATTAGTTTCCAGATTTTGTGGAATTGTTGTTAGACAAAGATTATTGCATGTAACTTGGTACAATGATTCGTGTGTAGTATAAGAACATTGTTTTTGTTTTATGTTATTATGAATAAAATCAGATCCATCGACTTGACCGATTAATTTTAGTTTTTTATTTATTATCGAAATTAAGAAGAATAATATAATTGTTCTGACCGATAAGAGTAAGTGATCCATTACTCAGTTTATAAAACTTAAAGTTTTAAAAAATATGTTTTCACTTTGTTTTATATAATATACTGACTTACTTTTCATGACACAAGTTGAAATACAATTAATCACTAGTTCAGCTCTTTGCTAGATCTACAAGACCCCATGTTATAATACATGAGGGGACACTAACATAGGAACATGTAGTTGGTAGTAGGGATATAGATTCATGAAGAAAATCGGTATGCTGCTCAAAAGAAAATATTGAAATATTAAAATAGGGCTAATACAAACAATCTAATATTTTCATTGTTGATAAATTATAAAGGTATTTATGTAAATGAATAATTGTAAAAGTAAAATGACTTTGGATAGATATAAATATTAGAAAAAGGTTAATAAAATTACAACAGTTTTCAATTACTATAATATTATTTTGTAGATAAATAAAAAAGTATTTCGTGAAATAACCAGTTTCAAATATATTTATTTTATTTTTTAAATTAAAAAATACACTTTTAAAATTATTCTTCGTTTTTTTCTCTATCGTTATCATCGTCGCTTTCTTGTTCACTATCGTCATCATCAGTCAAACTCCATTCAATTCTTTCTTTTTTATTCCATATCTCAAAAAATTCTTGTACGAGTAGTGTAAAAATAGGTATTGAAGCTTGATCAAAATATTTCAAAATAAGATCGTTTTGATCAAAAGTGTATGGTGGTAATTCAAACAAGTCAATAAGTTTCCATTGACTATCAGTAGCTGAATAAACTTCGTTATATGTATCTAAACACATTTCAAATCGTAGAAGTTCAACTTTTTGCCAATGTAAATGCAAATCATTAATAAATGAAATCAGCTTTTCTTATTGTGTAATATATTCACAATTATTTAATAGAAATTTTTGATAAATTTCATACTCCATATAACACTGGTTATCCATTATTATTTAAATCTTATTACTTATATTTTCACTATTTTACTTGAAAGAGTGCTTGAACACCGTAAGTTATAATATGAATGAGATTTTTTTTTAGTAAGTTTTCAGTAAGGCTCCACTATATATTAGTGCGTGCGCATATAATTTATTTTATTTTTTTGAAATGGTTCATAAATATTATAAAAAAATAAAATTTTTAAAATCATATGTTCAAGTCTAATACATTTGTTTATTTAAGCAGAGGTAATAAAAAGATATACGTTGAGCTCTGTTAAACCTGTACAGCCTAAGTGCACATGTAATTTGATATTTTTTTAGTTCACATACAAGAAACAAAAAGCTAACGGTTATAATTTATTTATTTCAGAATTATTATAGTCTTGATATTTTTGATGGACTATTTTATGGTTTACTTGAAATAAAAAATTAGTCAATTATTTATATTTGAAAGAAAATTAATAAAAAATTATTACCTTTGTGATTAACTGTGACATATTTATTTAAAAAAAATTTTTATTACTTGTGGGAAAAATTAATAAAATATTGAAAACAATTTTTTACTTCATGGTCGAAAAGTAAAAAAAGTTTTTTCAAACAAAGAACTAAATGAAAACTGCAAATGAAATAATTTTTTTAACAGCATATCATAACAAAAAAGAGTATTCATTTGAAAATGATGGTCATCTTTTTTGGGACTACTCCGACGGGGGTAGATCTCTGAACAGCCTAAAGGCGCTCAGAAGGGCGGTTCTCCAAACGGTATAGGGGTATTCTACTGGTGCTCTAGTAGGGGATGGTATCTTAGCTAGCCTAAAGTGTCACTGAACGGACCCAATAGTATTTCTTTTTAAGAAGACCATTTTCTTACTCAAGAAAGGAAAACCTTCTACCTTCTTTATATTACCCTGGTACTAGAACGCAGTATTATTTTTTATTTATTAATAATAATTGTTGTTCGAATATTTCTATAGTCTGTGATAGACTTCATTTGACATAATAAATGTCATATATTCGAAGTAATAAAGAAATTAAAGCTTTATATATTTGAATAATAAAAAATTTTATTTTCAAGTTTTAAATATTGAATTTTTATATTTTTAAAATAAACAAAATTAAATTAGATTTATAATCTGAGAGAAAAAAATCTACTTTTTTTCTCATAAAAAATATTTTTCCATTAGAATTGACAAAGAGACAAATTTTTAAACGAATAATCATTATGCACAGCGTATATTAGAGTCTTATGCACTATGTTTATTCAAGGAGTAATAAAAAAAATTCAACCTTTGCCTTAGAAGCAAGCAGTGTAAATCACGACATGTAAGACGGAGAAAAAAAAAAAATAAAATAGTTAACTTTATTTATTTTATTTTTTTCCCTCAAATTTTAATTTTATAGGTCATAAAAAATATATATTTTAAACATATATATGGCCTCACAATTAAATTCTTTGTTAAAATAAAAAAAGTCAAATTGTGGAAACACTAACACTATAGTATATACAGTATATACGTTATACAACACGTGGTCTGTTGGGCCCGGTGTTACACATAAGCATGTATATACTCAATGCGTAACTTGATATTTTAGGTTCACGTGTCAGGGTCATCCAAACAAAGTGGTTTTTTTTATTTTATTTTTTTAAAAACTATTTTTTTTTTATTACTAATTCATAAATTATTTAAACAATAAATTTTATGATATAAACGAAAAAAATTTTTAATGACCAACATCCTGCTTACACATCATATACCAACCCGACCCCCCATCTCCATACTCGAAACCCCCTATCCCCCATCTCCATACTCGCGACCCCCTATCCCCCCATCTCCATACTCGCAATCCAACATCCCCCCATCTTAGCTACAACCCCCCAATCTCAATACCCCTCTTACCTCACTTACATCTCTCCTACACATCACATTTACTACCCCTAAAACATCCCTTAACTTTTTTTTTACAACCCTTAATTAATTCATTAATTAAGGGTTGACAGAGAATCGGCCCTGTTTCCCTACTTGGGACACTACAGAGTAGGCACTTCAGTCGCAATAAATACAAATGAAGATTTACCAGTGTTCGTGGAAATAAAGTACTGTGTGAAAGCAAACAATTTAATATATTTTATTGTAAGTAAACTCTTTACATCTTATTTCGATGAACATATACAAGCTTATGTTGTATCAGAAACTGAAGAATAGCTGTTCGTACAATATCATAATCTAGCATCTTATATACCACATTATCCTCAGCTTATAAAGATGTACACAAAATAAAATCTAATTGAACTTGTCACTAAAAAAGTAATAACACGCTCTTATGTATGAAAAATATAACTAATGTAATACATTAACATTATATGTAATATTTAAAACCCTATTCAATAAATAAAATTCTATCTTATAAATAAAATTCTATCTTATAAATGAATAGATTTAAATCAGCTATGATTAATAATATTTTTGGTTTCTTAAAAATTAATAAAAACGATTAAAATTTTATATGTTAAGATAGTTATAAAAAATAAATTAAATGTAATTGAAATAATATTGTAATTGATTTTTGAAAGAAAAAAAAAAAAAAAAACAAAATAATAAAACAATTGGCAGTAAGTTTATTTCATTATATTCAAAAGTTTTATTAATTAATGATAATTAAATTATTCATATTGTATTTTTATTTTCTATATTATTGCGTTTATGTTTCAATATTTCTTATTAACCTTTAAAAATCCAAGAATATAAAATTTTTAAAATATTTATGATAAATAATTTAATTTTAATTATTTTATTTTTCACTATATTAATAAAAATAACCTGACAGTCAGTTACTTTTAATTTTTAGATATATATTATATGAATATTCAAATATAATCAAATAGCCCAAAAAATATTAATAATTTATAATTATATTGAATTGGTTAATATTTAAATAAAATTAAATAATCCTAAAAACCTTGTTATGTAACAGTTGAAATGCATTTCATTGATTTAAATTAGGTTGTAGCTTAAGTGACTAAAATTTTTGTTCAAATGTCAAGATGTAAAATTAGACTCGGGGTAAAGGCATAGGTTTAGCATTAGGTCGTTAGGTAGAATAGGTAGTCGCGGGTTCGAATCCCGGTCGGAACAAAAAATTAGAAAAAAAAAAAACAGGCAGCCGAAAACTACAATATAAAGTCAAAGTAATAAAAATAATAAATAATTTAAAAAAAATAATAATTAAAATAATTTTTTTTTTTTAAATAAAAAAAATTTATTTAATACTTTTATGATTTGAATTATGACATAAACTTATTGTACCGAGAAGTAAGTCGATTTTATTCAAGAAACCAACTTCTAAAATTAAGGTAGATTTTGATTCGAATTGTGACATAAACTTATTTTATTAAGAAGTGAGTCGATTTTATTCAAGAAGCCAACTTCTAAAATTAAGGAACTTTGTTCATAATTCAAGACGCTGATGTATTATTTCAAATCGTTTATTTTTAAAAACAATAAATTAAGAACAATATTTCTCTTATTAATGACAATTTAGCTTTAATTCAAATCAAATATTTAATAATTCAAGAAGATTTACGGTTTATATCAAGAAAATTTTTTTTTTTATCAAGAAATCTTTTTCATGATTCAATACTAACAATTTCCAATAACAAAAGTTCTGTCAGATAGAAATTTTTTTTTTCAGTATACTATTTTTAATATATTTTTCAACTTTTCTGTGATATTATTTAATAATATCAGTTGATAAGAATAATATTTTAATAGAATATTAGATTATTGTTTTTTTTTTTCTTATTCAACACATATAGAATATATGTGAAAAGTTATGATATCATCGCATTAAAGGATGAAGGAGGTAAGTGCCAAAAACGTCATTTTTAAAGGACGAAGGGCGTAGGTCATGACTAACCGATATTGAACTGCAATCAACCATGAATTACCCATAAAAAAAAAATGAGGTAAGTAAACTTGAACATGAAAATAATAATGGCTGACCATTCAGATGGAAAATTTTTGATGGCCAACCAAAAAACTGCAAAATTTAGAAAAAAAAAAAGTTTTTTGGTCGGCCATAAAAAATTTTCCATCTGAATGGTCAGCCATTATTATTTTCATGTTCAAGTTACTTACCTCATTTTTTTTTATTTTTTCTAAATTTTGAAGTTTTTTGGTCAGCTATCAAATTTTTCCACATAAATGGTCGGCCACTGTTATTTTCGTATTCAGGGCATCAATACCAGTCGATTGGGCCTATTTTGAATCGTGGTGCACTACCCACTTTGACCCTCGCACTGAAAAAACGTTTCCGCTGCAAGCACGCTACGTTCCTGCTGCCGTAGCAGTAGAGTAGACCGCGGAGCGTTGTACTGCTGCTGTAGGCGGACATTTTATTGTTGATGAGTTCAGGCATATGAGCGGTACAAAGAATAGCTGTGTGAAACGTAGACTAGTTTGATAATTTAATAATAAGGAAGTGAAAAAAATATATTTAATTCTTTTAATATAATATTATTATACTAATATTATTATTTCATATTAGATTTTATTATATTAATAATATAATTATTTAGTATAATTAATAATTTTGATATATAACTAATGAATAATTGTATTAATATTATTATAAATGGTAGATCTACTAAATAAAACTTGTCGTAGAACTACTCTATACAATAGAATAATAGAAATAAAAAAAATCTCACCTGGATTCATTAAAGAATGTATGAAAGTATCATCTTACTAATAACTGTACACAATAAGGATATCATTATTACTAAAAAACCAATACATGTTCATAATAATTAAATAAATAAAATTTAGATAATGTTAATATTAAATAATAACTAAGCTACTATACTATTATAAATACTATATTATATCACTAATTAATTTTTTATCACTATGTATTATCCTGATGCCCTACAATGGTTACATATCGCTGGGCACATTAAAATAAATAAATAAATATTATTTTATAAAAAATGTATATGGAATATATGTATATGGATGTGGACATAGATTTAAGTCTACTTGGTCCGTAATGAGATAAGTTTGTGATTTATTGAAAAAGTGAGTGTTCTGGAAATGTAACTTTTGCCTAAAAATTTAACTCGTAGACTCAATGAGGATTCTTCAGCTTCAGCCAAAATAATGTTTGTAGGTGTACTGCGTCGACACTCTAAGTCTACCCTCAAAGCTTCAAATTGAATTCTATCTCAGCAAATAGACTGTTGTTTAGTAAGTTTGTGGAACAAAAATCCACAATACTCAATTTTAGATCTAATTAATGCTTTGTACAGCTTAATAAGGACTAATGGGTCTGCTCTTTGACAAGTACTATGAGAGACTTCGTTCCCTTTTTTAAATTCATTAAGAATTAAGAAGTCTGTGATTAATATTGCAAGGTTGTCAGTACATGATATTTTTCTTCTAAAGCCAAATTATAAGTTATTTAATTTCTTGTGGTGTTCTATCCACCATGATAATCTAAAATTAATCATTTTTTTAAGTAATTTATAAAGACAAGAAGCTAAGGAGATTGGTTTTACATTATACCTGTCGCTCTTGAGGATATAAAATAGACCATAATTTCTCCATTCTAGTGGAAATTTTCTAGAAGATAAGATCGTTATATAGTTCTAAAAGTGCTTTTAATGCGTTTTCGGGCAGATGGTTGATAGTCAAGTAGGCTATACCGTCTACCCCTGGACTTAATTTCAGTTTGAGGTTATCAAGAGCATATTCAAATTCGACCATTGAGTTAGGCATGTATAGGAATTTAATGC
Organism: Lysiphlebus fabarum; assembly: GCA_011426435.1. NCBI lineage: Eukaryota > Metazoa > Arthropoda > Insecta > Hymenoptera > Braconidae > Lysiphlebus > Lysiphlebus fabarum. The sequence goes on from WSYQ01001405.1 coordinate 13,860, forward strand.
TTTGTAGAAAGTAGTTAATGATAATAATTCACAGACTCACAGATGTTTAATTTATTACAAAAAGATTCGGTATAAAAAAAATTAATAAAATGGTCATATGAAATAAAATAGGCTTGTTAACTTCACTCTTATCATTTCTCACGATGTTGATAACTATTTTTTTGACACTCTGTCTGTAAAAATTAAACAAATAAATTTACAATAATTTTATGATCAATTCAAAATTCATCTAGAGTATAAAAATAAAACTAACCAATCAATAATAATGAATAAAATAAAAAAAGAAAATATTACATTTTTTTTTTTTTTATTGTAAAAAACAAGTATTTTTCATTTTTTAAGTACATTTGATTGTTATTAAAATTTTTATAATGATTGATACATTTATTCTAACATTTTATAATAATTTTTAAGTATTTTTTATTTTTCAAATACACTTAATTGTTATTAAGTTAATTCACTCATTTTATTAACATATATTGATGAAAAATATATTCATCTAGAACATAACTTTTATTTTAAAAATAGAACTAACATAACCAACCAACCGATCAACATAAAGGGACATGTTGAATGACAGTTAATACAGAATTGGATTAGACTTGACTGATGAACAAACGATAAATACGCATATGTATATACGTATATATATGCGTTCTTTAAAAAAAAAAAAATAACAGACAAACAGAAGAAAAGAATACACGTTAGCAACCGAAATAATAAAATCAACTCCGATAAATAAAAAGTCAATGTGCATACGCGTTGGTTATAAAAAAAAAAAACAAATGAATAGAAAAGAATATATGATAGCAACCAAATCAACTCTGATGAATAAAGAGTAAACGAAAATGCGTTGCATGGTATAATAAAAAAAAAAAAATCAATTATCAAACAAAAGAAAGGTTTAGTTAGCATAAGCAACTAGAACTACAGTCGTGAAAAGTAAAAGGAACGAACTATATTGAAAATTATTATAAAATATTAGAATAAATGTATCAATTATTGTAAAAGTTTTAATAACAATTAAATGTATCTAAAAAATAAAAAATACTTGTTTTGTACAATAAAAAAAAAAAAATGTAATATTTTCTTCTCCTATTTTATTTATTATTATTGATTGGTTAGTTTTATTTTTATGTTCTAGATGAATTTTGAATTGATTATATAATTATTGTAAATTTATTTGTTTAATTTTTACAGATGAAAATATATTTTTTTTTTTTTTTTGTGTAAAAGAACTCATTCAAATTTCAATTTATATTATCATGTTATATCGCTTTTTTCTTATTTAATTGTCAATTTTTTTATAAGTCTTTCAAAGATTAACCAGAGACAAAGACTTTGTAGAGACTTTTGATCTTTGAAAAGTCTGTCAGCCAAGTTTCGGATCGTGCCGCAAACGAGACTTGTCAGAGATCTCTCAGAGATCTCCGAGAGACGTAGAAATTTTTACCCGGGGATCGTCACCAGGTCGTTCTTGACTCGGCTTCGGCTCTTTCCTAGTTCACGTACTAGTTACATACTATAATGCACCTACAAAAATATACTATAAATTTACTTACACTTAGAAGAGATTTATGGAATAGACTTAGGGTGCGCTGAACACCAAATCAGGACATTTTGTCTAGCACCCGTCCTCCCATAAATGAAAAAAAATTATAACACAAAATTAAGCATTTATTTGTTTTATACTGTTATACATAATATATTATTAATATAAATTAAATACATTTTTTTATAAATTATTATTGTATTAATTTTTAAATTGAATTTAATTCAATTCTCGTATTTTGCAGAACTTATCTTTTTCAGTAAGTTTTCATTTTCTGCTTTTTTTAAATATTTACAAAAATTAATACATGAATAATTTTTAAAATTATATAATACAGTTATGAGATGTTTTATATTTTTTACAAAAAATTTGTTTCTTTCATTTGACCACTGTGTATTTATCATAGAAAATACTCGTTCACAGTTATCATTATGTCCTGGTATAGCAAAATAATTTTCTGCTATTTTGATAATTTCAGAGCAGCTTTCTTCACAATTATTGGAAACAAGAAGATCCACAATTTTTTTTACAACTTTGTTCAAAAAATTCATCATCTTGTTTACATTTTCATTAATAGTTCATAACATTGACTACATATGTAATGACATGTGTATTAACAAGATTTTTTACAATTTTTGATTAACATAAACAAGATGTATAAACGGCTTGATGTCATGGGAGCCAACTTGACAGTGTCCGAGCAATATAAATGTCCGAAAAAAAGCTCCTATCATGATAACCTACGAAAATATAAGTCCCTGCGAAAGTATTTATTTTAAAGAGTAACTAGCAACGCTAAATAATGATATTATTTTTGAAATATATCAAATTTAGATTGCACGAGTTTGAAATTGATGAATAGTATGTTATTTTATAATTATGTATATTCATTCAACTAATTATTAAATTAAAATTAAATAATAATAATGGTATTGTTTTTAATTTTGTATTTCACTTATTAATATAAATGAGCCTATTTTTATCATTATTTTTCATCATATAAAAAAAATCACAAATATAGTAATTCAACAACTAAAATTGTTAAAATGTTATATAACAAAATTTAGAATCTATAAATAACCTTAAGATAATAACAGAAAATTTATTTAAATAATAATTATGATAATTGTGACATGCTTCTACTTTTTATCGATCTGAAACACTGTTTTTTAATAAGTTCAAAGAATCTTTTCTTCAAAAACTTAAAAAAGTTATTTTTAAATCGTGGTTTTTGTCTATAATGATTATTTAAACAAAGTTAAAATCACGGAGACTGTTTTTTAAAATATGAGCTTGTATATATAATAGTAACATTAATAATAAATACAAATTATCTTAGTCTCATATAATATGACTTAGTTATTGGATTATAAGGACAATAAAATGTTCGGAGTGTATATGGAAAAGTATATTTTAAAAGTTGAAAAATAAAACGCATTCAATTCTAATTGATGATTTGGTTTTTATAAACGGCAAAAGGTTTAAATCAATAAACAATATACAATTGACTAAAAAAAAAAAAATTCAGTTAAAACTGTTTAAAAGCATATATGGAAATAAATTAATGTATATTTAAGCGATTATAATTTACTCATAATGTGTATTTATCCGAAAAAAAAAAAAATTGCCGATAATTTACCTACCGCATATTCGCCGTATTTAAAAATGGCGTCGATTAAGCTTCAGAATTTACCGAACAGATACTTAACACGCTCCATCTAATAAATTTTATGTCGAGATTTTATTATTATTTATCGAGAACTAAAATTAATTTATTTAAAAAAATTGTAAAAAAATATAAAATTGAGCTAAAATATACATTCATTTCATTACAAGATAAAAAATATTATTAAAAAGTTATTATAATTATTAACAGCAAATTTATTTTCAAACGATGAAAATGATAAAATTATTACTAAAGATGATAAAATTCCAAAAATTGTTATTATAGTTAGGGAGCCCATCGTGCTTTTACTTACCTCATCGCATCACGAGCAGAAATAGGTTAATTTGACTTGGCGAGTACAATAAGCAGTTTCAGTGGCCGACCATTTGGGTGGAAAGACAAGTGGCGGCCAACGGTCAAAGTGGGTGTATGAGGTAAGTAAATTTACCTCATCGCATCACTCGTGGAAATAGGCCCGATCGATTGGTATTGATGCCCTGAATACGAAAATAACAATGGCCGACCATTTGGGTGGAAAGACAAGTGGCGGCCAGCGGTCAAAGTGGGTGTATGAGGTAAGAAAATTTACCTCATCGCATCACTCGTGGAAATAGGCCCGATCGCTTGGTATTGATGCCCTGAATACGAAAATAACAATGGCCGACCATTTGGGTGGAAAGACAAGTGGCGGCCAGCGGTCAAAGTGGGTGTATGAGGTAAGAAAATTTACCTCATCGCATCACTCGTGGAAATAGGCCCGATCGCTTGGTATTGATGCCCTGAATACGAAAATAACAATGGCCGACCATTTGGGTGGAAAGACAAGTGGCGGCCAGCGGTCAAAGTGAACTTACCTCATCGCATCACGATTTGAAATAGGTCCAATCGATTGGTATTGATTCCCTGAATATAAAAATTATGATGGCCGACCATTTAGGTGGAAAATTTTTGATGGCCGACCAAAAAACTTCAAAATTTGAAAAAAAAAAAGTTTTTTGGTCGGCAATCAAAAATTTTCCACTTAAATGGTCGGCCATTATTATTTTTATATTCAGGGCATCAATACCAATCGATTGGACCTATTTCCACTTTAATGCGATGAGGTAAGTTCAGTTTGACCGCTGGCCGCCGCTTGTCTTTCCACCCAAATGGTCGGCCATTGTTATTTTCGTATTCAGGGCATCAATACCAAGCGATTGGACCTATTTCCACTCGTGATGCAATGAGGTAAGTTTACTTACCTCATACACCCACTTTGACCGCTGGCCGCCACTTGTCTTTCCACCCAAATGGTCGGCCATTGTTATTTTCGTATTCAGGGCATCAATACCAAGCGATCGGGCCTATTTCCACGAGTGATGCGATGAGGTAAATTTTCTTACCTCATACACCCACTTTGACCGCTGGCCGCCACTTGTCTTTCCACCCAAATGGTCGGCCATTGTTATTTTCGTATTCAGGGCATCAATACCAATCGATCGGGCCTATTTCCACGAGTGATGCGATGAGGTAAATTTACTTACCTCATACACCCACTTTGACCGTTGGCCGCCACTTGTCTTTCCACCCAAATGGTCGGCCATTGAAACTGCTTATTGTACTCGCCAAGACAAGTCAAATTAACCTATTTTAGCTCGTGATGCGATGAGGTAAGTAAAAGCACGATGGGCTCCCTAACTATTAATGATGAAATAAAAGAATTGGAAAATTATAAAAATATCAAGAAAAGGTAAGTTAAATATCATAAAAAATAATTTTAATTTTAGAAAAGGAAATATATATTATTTTCATTTATCAATTTTATATTTTTATGTTCTAAAATGAAAAATACAAAAAAAAAAATCGAGATGATTAATAAAAAACACAAATAATAAAACAACAATTGATAATGTTATTATTGAACAAAATAATAATAATAAAAATATATTAATTGAAAATATTAACAATGAAAATATAAATACTAATATAAATTTTAATGGTAAAAAAATTAAAAAAACTTTTTCAAATCAATCAATTAAATCAATCATTTCAATAATTAATCAATCATTCAAAATTTAGAATGATTAAAAAATTAATAATTTACATTTTAAAAAAATTACAAATATAATCAAACAATGTTATGAATAAGATAATTAAATATTATTAAAAATAAATTTACAAAAATAGTTTTTTTTTTTTTTTCTAAAAATACTTGGTGATATTTTGTCATTTCAAGTGAAAATAAAAATTTATATTTCATTATATTTAGCACAAATTGAATTCTATATTTTATCAATAAATAAAATAATAATGATAAAATTATTAAATAATTATAATTAGTAAATGTAACACCGATAAGTAAAAAGCTCATTTATTAATTATAATCAATTCGTTTAAATGTAAGCTTGTATAGTTTATTATTATTTTTTTAAATTTTTTTATTTAAAAAAAAAAAAACAAAGTAATATGGCTTTTCAATATGCATTAATATTTTTATTTTATGAATCGTATAAAGATTAATTTTTGAAAATTTATATACTGATTGTTAAATAAATAATCATGTTTTTAAGCGTGAAGTAACTAAAAAAATATATAAACAGCTTAATCAAAATCCAACTCAATTATAATTATCAGAATATCAATAATATAATACACAAATAAAATATATTGCAAAAAATTTTGTATTGATCATTCTAGTATCAAAATCATCAGTATTTATTCAATCATTTTTTACAATAACACATTCAGATTCAATAATAAAAAGGACACCAAAATCATTATTAAAAAGTCATGCAAATAATCATCGTTTAAGTTTCTCAAAACCACGTAAAAGAATAAATCATATTAGAGCACCTAATTTTAATACACCAATTAAATGAATAAATAAAAGTAGAAGAATAAGTGATGCTAATAATAGTCAAATTTTATCAACAAAAAAAATTAAATTTAAAAACGAATATAACAGCTAGTTTATTCAAATCACCAACTAAATTATTATAAATTAAAGAAATTAAAACTCCAAAAAGATTAAATAATACATTAAATATTAGTAATAATAGAGTACCAATCGCAACACGTGGTCCAGAACCAAAATTAAATGGTGGATGGGATAAATATACTGGTGTTGGTATGATTATTGATGGTTCATCATCACAATCAAGTTTTTTATCACCAGAAAAAAAAAATTTGTATTATTGATGATTGTCGTGATGCTGATGCACCACTTATTGAATATGAGAAATTAATGGATTTTTCATTAAAACAAATATTAAATGGTCCTGGTTATATGACATCAACATTTAGTGTTGATTATTATAATCGTGTATTATCTGGTTGGGAACCATTTATTGAACCATGGAAAGCAACAGCACAATGGGAATATTGTATTGGACAAACAACAACATTAAAAAGATTAAAAATAAATACTGATTCTGATGATTCAGTTAATGTTAATATAACATCAACACTTGTTGAATTAATAAAACTTGTTGAAGATAATTGGACACAAGATTATTATTTATCCAAAAAACATGATACATTAAATAAAAATTTTTATTCATTAAAAAATCAAGCATGTTATAGAAGAAGATCACCATTTGTTCCATTTGCATTAAAAAATGATACTGGATCAAAATTATGATTTAAAACATTTATTGCTGTTGCTGATGATATTTATTGTATTGATAAAAATATAACAAATGATTCATTAAATTTAAAAAAAGATAAAACATGGTCATGTGTATTATCTGGTGAAACAAGACCATTTACATTTGAAGAAAGAGGTAAAGTACGTCATCAATCAACACACAGTGTAAGACCTCATCAAGTTATTGTATTAGTTGAAGGTTGGCAACCAGTTGATCCAGTAACTGTTGATAGAGTTGGTATTTATTTTTGTTATGCATCAATTGATCAAAAAAAATTAAATAATATTAGGACAAAGGCACGTATTGCATTTTCAGTTGAACTTGAAAGTTCAGCTAGAAAATTAGTAACAAATTAACTGATTAACTGATTCATCTGGTAGAATATTATTTCTTCATACTGTTGTTGTTATTGACAAAGGTTCTGGTGTACGTATTAATATAACAGCATCATATTGGATTATAAATAAAACTGGTTTACCCTTAGTATTTGAAGAATTTGAAAAACATGAAAAAGCAAGAATGGTTGCACCATTATTATTTTCATTTTCTGATGAAGAAGCAAATCGTACATTATCAGTACGTATTGGTATGTATGTACATAAAAATGGTGTATCACAATGGTCACAACATTTTCATTTACAATCAGGTGTACAAGTACATCGTTTAAGAATAAGTTTACGTAATGGTATAGACCAGATATTGTTTATTTAATTGGTGTGTCAACAAGATTTGCACGTGATAGATATCGTGCAACAACGGTTGTAACATTATCACCACGTTATCAATTACATAATCGTTCATCATATACATTAGAACTTGCACAAAAATGTTTTACAACAACAATTAGTCATCCAGATGCACAAGCAACATATATTACAGCAATGCCTGATTGTCATATGCCATTTCATTGGCCAAGACTTGATAAAGATCAATTATTATGTATACGTATTATTGATGTACAAAATTGTAATTGGTCTGGTGGTATTATTATTGATGGTAATCATTCATTAACAATTAATATTAGAAATTTATCTGGTAAAATGCATTTTTTAAGAGTTGATGTTGTACTACAAGAAAGTACATATTTTATTGTATTTACTGATGCAAATACAATGCACCACCAATTAGAATTGCTAATTTTTCTGAAGTACCATTAGCTATTAATCAAGATGGTGTACTTGATTCACTTCAATGGACAGTTAGACCTCATTCATCAGTACCATATGCACTTGATGAACCAACACAAAATGCTAATATATAATGTTACAGCACCTGGTGGTGTTACTGGTGTTTATGATTCAAATCATCTTGGTGAAATCGTGGTTTAACATATGAAAATTTTATATATATTGCATTTACATTTATAAGACAACGACTTCGACCTGGTTTCGGATTTTTATCAGTTACAGTTGCAACTGATGGATCAACGAGAGCTCTTCAAATTCTCGATATTAAAGAAGGGTAATGTAAAAAATAATATAATAATAATATACAAAACATGTTTCAAGGAGATAATTAATTATTAAAATTTTTAAATTTAATTAGAAAAAGACATTTGCAATGTTAGAAGAACGTGATTGGTCACATATTGCTGTGACTCAACGTCCAAGTCAATTAGCTAAAGGATATACACCATCATCATCATCGTCATCTTAATCATCATCCGTAGGATTATCATCTGAAATTCAATTGACAATAAGTTTACCATCTGGTTTAGGACTTTCTTTAATATCACGTAGACCAGTTGAAGAACTTTTATTTGCTCGTCTTGCTGGAATAACATTTGAAACTGTTAAAACATTAACAAATACAACATTAAACTTTCGCATACTTGATGTTCAAATTGATAATCAATTATTTGAAGCTCAATGTACATCAGTACTTTATATAACACGTCCGTCAATAAATGTTACAAGTGAAAAATTACCATCAAAAAATCATGCTAAAAGATATTATTTTGGATTATTAAAACTTGTACCAAGTCAAGTTAAATTAAGTGTATTAACAACAAATTTACCACGTAATTTACAATCAATAAAACGTAAACTTGGTTTAACATTAATTAAATTTTAAGATGCAACGATTGAACTTGAACCATTTATAAAACAGCATCCATTTGAAAGTAGTCAATTTTTAATTCATTCAATAATGAAACATTATAAAGATTAATTAAAATGGCAAGCAGCTGCATTTCTTGGTTCATTTGATTTTTTAATAAATCAATTAGGTTTTGTTAATGATATATCTAAGGGTGTATCTGGTTTATCAAATTGGAACATGGAATATCAAATTCAGCAGCAAATGTAACTGAAACGATATCCGATGGTTTAGGACGTGTTATAATGGATGATGATTATGAAAAAGGTAGACAAAAAATACGTGCAAATATTGCTGGTAGTAGTGATCATTTTGTTGCTAGTTTAAAAGGTTTTAGTTTTGGTATTAATGGTGGTGTTACAAGTATATTTAAACAAACATATGATGGTGCTGCAAATGAAGGTTTATCTGGTTTTTTTACTGGTTTAGGTAAAGGTGTTGTTGGTACAATAACAAAACCAGTTGTTGGTATGCTTGATTTAACTAGTGAAATAGCAACAGCTGTTAGAGAAACAAGTAGAAGTGCACATAGAACAATACCAAAAAGAGATAGATTACCAAGAGTATTAACTGGTACTGCTGGTTTATTACCAGCATATATTTATAATAAATTAAAAGAACTAGAATTTCTTTATAATATTAATGATCGTAATGATTCAGTTAATGTTAATATAACATCAACACTTGTTGAATTAATGAAACTCGTTAGCGATAATTAAACACACGATTATTATTAAAATACCTATTAATTATTTTATATTTTAAGATTTTTGTGAACATATAAATAAATATATTTATTATTCAGTCACAAATGTATACTATAATTTAAAATTACTTTATTTATATGAATAATAATATATATAAGAAAAAGAATATTAATATTTGATATTGTTGTATTTTATAATTTTTGATATACATAAAATTAAAATTAATATTATCAATAATATTAAAAGAATCAATTATGTCTTCTAGCCAATATTTAATTATGGTTAAATAAACATATTTTTTACCTTTACTATTTAATTTTCTTAAAATTCAATAAATTACTGCAAATAATACAACAATAATTAAAATTGAATTATTATTTAAATAATGATAATTAATTCTGGTTAATTTATACTATAAATATAATATGGATATAATAAGTAACAAATATGATGTTCATTTTATAAATTTTATAAATTTTTCAACTACCTGGATTATAGAAAATTATAAAGAGAATTCAGAAAAAATTAATTATAATAAAGATAAGAATAATTAGCTCAAAAAAAAAATATTTATCTATTGAATCTATAATTAATATAAAATATTGTATAATTAAAGAAATTACATAATTTTGAGATTATATATTTTCCATTTGTTAAAGAACTTGATGAAACTTTTGAATAATAAATTATATAATTAATCAACTTCATTAGATTTATAATTTAATAGACTAAAGTAATTTTTTTATAAATATATATACATATATATTATAATCTTTTAAATTATTGTTTAAATTATTTTTTTTTTTCAAATTATCTTAAAAAGAGGCTTTCTGTAATATCGATCGATCTATTTCCTGTAATACCGACCTTTGAAAAAAAAAGTCGGATAATTATACATTTAGCGTATCTTTAATTTATTGTTTTGCACCACTGTTTTAACAAATAAATATCTTCAAATTAATGTCAAGACAATCCCACGGTACCCTTATTAATGAGATGCATTTAATTCATTTTTGAATGATATAAAAATATGTAAATTTCATTGCCTTTATTGATATAGGATTCTTATACTCATTAATTATAAAACTTTACTGTTGAACACAACATCAACTGTTATATATATATATATATTGTCAATTGAAAAATAAATTATTATTATATTATTAATTGAAAAAAAAATTGATTCAAATCTTATAAAAACACTCATATAAATTGTCTTCCAACAATATTAGACTTAGAGATTTGTTTTCAAAAATTTATAATCTTTACCTTATTTATCAATTTTAGAGATATAATATTTAATAAAAATTATAATTCGTAATATCAGCTGTTATTTGTAGACTAAAGCATGTCATTACGAATATCGGAAAATCCAGTATTCTCCAGTATCGTTTGAATTCTCATTAAATGCGCATAATTTAGATATTAATTTAAAAAAAAATAACCACATTGACTAATAATAATTTTGTGGAATACATTCGAAGGCTAACTTTTTTTAAAATATATATAGTATTCGATGCAATTTCTACGTGTGTGAATTTCTAAACAAGTACTTGAAAATCTCGAATATGTTATTTTTTTTAGTGTATCATATTATTAAATATAATAAAATTGTAATATTTTTTTTCTTAATTTATAGTATTTCAATAGTTCATATTATATAATAATGGGAATTTTTTCACAAAATCATTATCTTGTAATTTATAATTCTATAGATAATTTAATGGGGCAAAATTCAATTAGTATAAACTTATGGTTCAAAAAGAAACGATGCTAGGGGCTTTTTGTTTTTTCGAATTTTAACCTGCGGGTAGCTTCAAGTTGGCTCCCGTGACATCAAGCCGTATAAACAAAGAAAAAATCAGTATATGTGAGACTTGGTTAAGTCTGCCATCTAAAGATGTTGAGTAAAAGTAATCAAATAACTTGCTCGACTGACGCTATGCTCAGTAGTCTGTACTAGGGATGTGCGATAGTTGAAAAAGGACCGATAATAATATATCGGTGATATTAAAAAAAAAAAATGTATCGACCGATATATATTTTTTTAACTATCGGTATATCGATAATATCGGCTAAAAAATATTATCGATATATATCATAAAATATCGTTAAAATAAAACAAATAATTTATTTATTTTTTAAAAATTAATTTTTTTATTTAATTTGTTGTCAAAACTACCAATCCATACTTGTTTCTTTTTTTATTTTTCATCAATACAATCTGAAATAGAATTGTAATTTTTTTTTTTAAATTTAAAGAATATATTTTATCTAAAATAAAAAAAAATAATGCCAATATCATGACATGCAACTATCAACCATTAGAGTTAATGCACAAACACCATTGTATTAAAAAATATAATATATTTTAAAATAATAATAGGTACATATGTCAAAAATAAGTAAATATATATCAAGAATATTTTGGCTAACGTTTCAATATACATTTTAAATATAAAAGTAATATATTTTTATGAAAGTAAGATAATATTTTTTTTATAAATTTTTATAAAAAATTGCCTACAAAAAAAAAAAAGTTAATAAAAAGTAAATGTAAGTACTAGCCATATTAAATATTTAAAAAAAAAGAGAAAAAAAATAATAATTGAAAGTAAAATAAAATTATAAATAATAATAAAACTGGTAAATTATAAAACTGGCAGAACTTGGTACTAAAGTGTTACCACTTGAAACAACATCAGTTGAGTAAAATTAATAAACTTACTTTTTCATATTCATTATTATCTTTTCATTTTCATCACCAACAGTCCATGGCTGCAACTCAAATGATGAATTTATACTACTACGAGCAGGTTTTTTTTGTTTATTTTCAAGAGTAACAATCCAACCATTTGGCTTTTCTTTTCTATAGAAAATTTGAAATAAATTAACAATCTTAAAATAATGAATGTGCTATTAATCTACCTCACAATGTATAATGAATTTACCTTTTAGGTATTAAAGTATATAAAGAAATTGTATTATGTCGATTTGGTTCTGTATCATCGTTCAACAAAACCATGCTATACAAAAGAAAAAAAATAGTTTAACATAACAAAGTTTTATGAAAACAATTAGTTAGAAAAAATTATTTATATAAAAACTGATTAACACTCACTCAATATCTTCATCAATACAATCATAAACATATTCCTTATCAAAGTTGTCTAGGAAAAGTATAGTTATAGTTATAGTATGGCTATAGTTTTGTTGTTAAATTTTAATTTATTCTTTCTGTTTAATAATAATTTGCACAAAGGAGTTTGAAAACATTTTTCTTCTTTATTTTATTATTATGTTATTATAAATGTATATTTATCTTACCTGGTAATTCAGCTATTGAAAAATCCATTTTACATATAATCATTATAACATTAAAAAATTGTTGATATTTTGTTTGTTTTTTAATAAACAAAAAAAAATTTTTTTGTCAGTAACAACGATATTTTCTTAAAAAAATACCCGATATTTTTCAGAAAAAATATCGGATATCGATATATCGAGGTCAAAAAATATCGGCGATAATATATGATTAATATTAAAAAGTATGCGCATGAGGGTTGTACAATTCATCAATGGTTTTTTATCTTGTTTGATTCAAAAAATTGAAAAATTCATAAATATACATATAGTGATTGATTGTTGAGGAAGTTAATATTTAGTTATAAAATTAATAATTATTATATAAGTTACAATTATTTATCAACAATTTATCAAGTTAAAATTTTTGATTAAACCTAACCTCGAATTTTATCATCTGTCAATATCAAAGTGGTAAAGCAAATGCCACTAACAAGTCATATGAGTGATGTTATAAACAATAATAATAATAAAATATTAAATAAACGAGAATCTCTAGTTGAGATAGTGCCATTATCATATTGTAGAATTTGTTTAGGAGATTTTATCACAACTGGTACAAATAAGGCTACTTTAAATGTCACCTATTTAATCAAGCATTCTTGTGGACATCCTTTTCATGTCTTATGTTTACAAAATCTCTTATCAAGCTCTGGTATCGCTAAGGCAGAATCACTTTCTTTAAAAAAAGTCAATAAAATTCTACTAAATTATTGTCCAAGGTGTACTGATAAAGAAATGGCTTCATCTTCATCATCATTGCCTTTGTCTACAACTGCATCAAGTTTGAGCGCATCAACAGGTATTTCAAATTATTCAAATGAATTGAATTTATCAACTTCTTTAGTTGTTTACAACACATGTGTTACTTCAAGTGTCACATTCACAACAAGTTCATCATTATCAATAACGAGTTTAACACAAGCAAATAATGCTTTTATAGTATCACCATCAATTACTCATTCTCCAATATCTTCATTGTCTTTTGAATCAATTAATCGTGTTGATAATTCAAATGAATCAAATAATGTACTGATTTCAGGTTATCAAGCTGGTCAAGATAATGATGTGAATGTCACAATTAATAATGATCATGATATTAATAATGAACTTGTTCAATTACATTTACAAGCACAAAGTGATGATTTCATTCAAGACAAGTTAGACAGTATTATTTCATGGTGTAAAAATATAACACTTAAACAAGATGATCATTTTTTACAACAACAAAATTCCAATATGAGACAACACGCATTCAATGAATCTATGTCAGATACATTCAAAGTAATTGATAGTAAATTCAAATTATCAGAGAATAAAATGATTGCCTTAGAAAATAAAATAGTTTCAATTAATAATAACATTTCTAATTTACAATTGGAATTAAAAAATTTAAATGATTCATCTTTATCTTCAGAAGGCCAAAACATGTGGTCAAATGAAGTTGTGTTATTTGGAATTTTAGAAGAGGCTAATGAAAATCTTCAAGATATAATTAAAGCTATTTGCAATTTAATCAATCTGAGTTGTACCTCTATCACAAGTATAAGTAGATTGGGTAAATTAACAACAGCTGTACGTCCAATTAGAATTCAATTCACAAATATGCAAATACGAGAATCATTCATTACTTTGTTTTAAAAAAAAGGCAAATTTTCAGCATCAAGTCTGCATATACCATCATTAAGTCATTCAATGATGCCATTATTTGTGTATCGTCGTTCACCAAGACATTTGCTTGATCTTCGTAAAGACATTTTAACTCGTTTACCATTTGTTAATCCAAAAAATGTATGGATAAGTTTCAATATTCAATTGATTTCTATATTCAATTTATATTAACGATATAAAGTCAGGATTAAGATATTGTGATCACTTATTATATGCAGAAGATCTAGTAATTTATATTAGAACTTCAATCAATGAAGTAAATGATGCAATTAATATGATTAATACTGATTTATCATCAATAAAAAAATGGATAAATGTAAAAAAGCTTAAATTAAACCCAGATAAAACAAGTGGACTATTTCTTGGAACAAAAAATAATTTAAAAAAATTAAATGTTAAACTAAATGATAATGCAATAAGTAAAGTAAATATTAATGGAACAGAAATTATCTTTGAAAAGAAAGTAAAATATCTTGGAATTTTAATAGATGAATCTTTACACTGGCATCATCAAGTATCATTGGTTTGTTCTCAAGTATATAGCACACTAAGAAGTAATGCTATCAATAAAGACTTGTTAACACCTGTATTAAAAAGAAAAATAGTAACTGCTTTCATTTTGCCATTATTCGATTATTCATCAACTGCATTAACAGATGTAACTCAGCAAAAACATCAAAGATTACAAAGAGCCTTCAATGCAGCAGTTAGATTTGTAACTGGAACAAATTATTATGAGCACATTACAGCATCAACATTGAGTCTTGGTTGGCTCTCTTTGAAAAATAGAAGATTATATTTAGTTAACAGTGTAATATTCAAAACTTTATTAGCATCAGATAATACTCTTCTTAATGATCTATTTATGAAAAAAAGAAAAAAAAAAAGAAAATGAAATTAATTTAAGAAGTGACGAATTTGATAAAAATTTAATTGTTCCATTAGCCAAATCAAGAACATTTGCAAATTCCTTTCATGTTGCAGGATCAACTTCTTTGAATAATCTTCCATTGTTTATAAAATCATCCTTGTCATTAGAATCTTTTCAAAAAAATTTATATGTTCATTTATTAAAAATTGAAAATGATAATTATTAATGAACTTTATAAGTAATCAGTTAATATTGAAAATTCCACAACAATTTTTCAACTTTTCTTTTTACTATATTATTTTTTTTTTTTTTTTTGTATATCTACTATGTAATTTCAAGCAAATTGACTTTAGCCAGCATATGCTAAATAAATAAATAAATATCGATATAATATCTGCCATTAAATATATCGGGGACTATCGCACATCCTTAGTCTGTACAGTGTGGAGTTGAAAAATAAAAAAAAAAAACAAGAAAAAAAAAAAATTGACAAATCAGGACATTTATGTCAAATCAGGACATTTATTGAAAAAGGACAATTTCATAATCGATCAGGACATTTGTTCCCAAATAAGGACATGTCCTGACAGAATTTCGCATATGGTAACCCTAAATAGACTTATAGAACGCTTCTGTAAGTTTTTAGTCGATTTATTATAAAAATTTTATAATAATAACAAATGACAAAAAAATTATGCTATAAGTGTATTTTCTAAGAACCTCCATCGATTAGTTTTCTTACCGATTTCCTAATGTTTTAATAGATAACACTTGAAATTTCCCTGCGACTAACAATCCTAATTTTGTAATCATGTCCCATCTAGTTTTAGAGATAATTAGTTCTAAACACGTGATCTTTTCAAGTGGTTTAACATTGCATGTATAAAAATTTTATTTATTTTTTTACATTTTTGGATGCAATAACACGTCGAGCACACGGAGCTTTTAACCGAGATAATTACGGTCAAAGTTGACAAGAATTTAGCTTTTTAACACACAAGCATCGGGAGAATCGGCACGTTTTTCCTTCTATTGAGAAAACTCTTTCACAGAAAACCTTCATTTTACTACAGCTTCTACTTCTTTAAAAAACGAAAATTATAAAAATAAAATTATCAATTTCTATCACGAATTGTAAAAGTTATTAATTAATTTATACAAAAATTGACGCTCATCAGCTGTCGAACAGTACATAGAAAATGTAAACTTTGCAACGATGTTCTCTTTTCTGTGTCTGTTTTGGTTTATTTCTTGTGCATTTGAAATTTTTTTTTTATTTCAACCCGAATAATTTTAAAAAAAATAAATAATTATCTGATCTATGAACAGCATATGAAACCTGACTTTTTAATTAAACATTAAGCCTTTGTTTCATTATATTTTTTCCATTCCTTCATATTGTTATAAACAGGGCAGAAGACTTCGCGTCTACCCGGGATGAAAAAATCAAGTATTCAAAAAGTATTATTGATACTTTATAGTGTTTGAATTATATCCGGTGATATTTATGAGTATTTGTGAGAGTGCTTATGAGTATTTTTTATATTTTGTTGGTATTGATTCTCAGATACAATTATCCTTGACGGGTATTTTTAATGTTCAAGTATTTCAAAATATACTTTTAAAGTATTCTGATACTCGAATTTTACGGGACTTAGAAAAATTTTATATCATCTCTACTATAAAGTATTATAATCCCTGAATCGAATATAACCAGATACAATAGTATCCGTTAGTTTAGTAATCTTGCAGTCGTAGGTTCGAATCCCACCAGGGGCATACATGATTAGTTTAATTTAGTTTAGGTTTTTTCGTTTCATTGATTATTATATACGTAGACCAAATCCATAAAGAAGTTACAAATCAATACTAATTAAAATGTCGAAATTTTTTTTTCGATTTTGAAATTCGATCCATTTTGGTTCATGTATCTTGATCAGGATTGGATCCAGTATCTTGATCAAGACCGGATCCAGTATTCTGATCCGTTTTGGATCATGTATCCTGATCAGGATTGGATTCAGTATCTTGATCTAATCTGGATCATGTATCTTTACGCTATCCTGACGTTAACATCAGGCTAGCCTGATCCGATCCTGATCCGAACCCTATGAAAAAACATTACATCTGGATCCGAATCGGATCCAGATGCCTGATCCGGGCCCTATCTGAATTTCTACTCGGGTAGTTACGTTAGCTATACTTTGGATAGCTGAGGCCATATACCTTCTTAATAATATTGATTCACCATATATGTCAAATTTTTTATAACGTTATTGATTATTAAAGTCATTGTGTAGCTGTCATTATTATTTTTTTTAGATATATATATTTTTTTAAAATTATATTAGTTTTTTTTTATTTATTCATTAATTAATGATATTCAATAATTTTTGTATATCAATAAGACAAAATAGATTATGTTTATAGATTATATAAATCTTATGAGCTTGGATAGCTCTCCTGGCTATCCAGCTAGCTGAATTAGTAACCGATTGTTTTGTCTCTTATCCACTATCTCGTTGCTGCAGCTAAAAATTTTTTAGTGTACTTCATTATAATAACTCGATTTTTTCATCCCGGGTAGTTGGGTGGATAGTCATTTGATTAAACACTTTTTCAATCACCTTTTTAAAGACTATATTTTCAACACTATTTTGAACATTTTTTTCAACACTTTATTGAGGACTTCATGCAAATTATAGTGTTTAAATAAGTGCTTAAAAAAGTGTTGAAAATTATTATAATATTATAAGTTGTTATATTTGAAATTGTCTTTTATAAATTTAATTTGATTCAAATTATTCCAATTAATTAAAATTAACAAAAAACTCTTTTTTCTGGGCCCTATGACGTTTATATTATTTATAATAATCCAATATTAATTCAAAAAATTGACATAACCATTATTGTAGTGAATGAAGTTGCTTATAAATATTTTATTTATAATACTAGACCAATCAAATGATTATTCACCTAACTAGACGCGAAGTCTTCTGCTCTGATTATAAACAATCGAAATTTTGAAAAAAAATTTCTTTTAATTTTTATTTTAATGTTTTTTTTTTTATTTTCCATTTATTTTCAACGAAAACATAAGTTATATGACAGCTAAATTTCCAAATAACACATTTATCTTTTAAAATATAACTTTTAAACTTATTCTCAATTACAGTTTTCCAATAATTAATATTTTAATGGTTGGAGTACAAGTTATTCTTTGCGGTTTTGATAAATAATTTGAAATAAATACTGCTGTTGTTCCAGGTCTTTCGTAAGAAAAAGAAATCCGTTGTACATTTTGGTCATAGCAAGATGTCGTTCAGCTATATCATTGACGACTTCCAATTGCTCAACAAACTTTAATCCTTCTTTGAAGCTTATATTATTTTCCCACAATTGAGGGTGTACGTTTAAGAAAATCAGTACTTACTTCGAAACGTATAAACATAAACAACGATCGCTTTGTGATGAAATCACTGATATCTTTTGACATTATCAGGTTCATGTCATCCTCACTTTACTTCAGTCGTAGTCGGTTTTCTAAGTTTCCCTTTACTGTCGTCATTGCTTGGACCATTTTTAATTTAATATCACAGAATATTGATTGATCGAAAAAAGAAAATCCTGCTAGATCTTTAGAAAAATACCAAAGGTGTAAATTGAGCTTTGATAACGCTGATGTTGCTACTGTATTATTTATTACTTTTGAACGACTCAAGCTTTGCACTAACAATAAATCATTATAAGGAGCTTTTATCGCCGTTGCTGTAAACCATGATTGTATGTAAAATTTTACGACCAATAGACAAGTATCTTCGAATTTTTTAATTTCATGTTTTACGATTTTTAATTTTTTCCTGAATAAGTATATTTTAAGAACCGAAAAGAATTATACAGAACATTAATTTTTTTTTATAAAATAGAATAATGAAAATGTAATGAACTAATATGTAATTACATCAATAAATTAAGAAATAAATCAATTGATATTCTATCTCAACAGTTAAGTTAGTTCTTCATGATAAAAAAAAAAATTAGAATAGTAACTTTGAAAAAAAAGTAAAAAAATAAATAAATTAAGATATTTTGACAATTAGTTGTCTTTGACAATTTTACGGTTAGTTGGTCTGATATAAAATCATAAATAGCTTCCGACTTTCCATTTCCATTTAATAAGTGAACTTACCTCATCGCATCACGATTCAAAATAGGTCCAATCGATTGATATTGATGCAATGAAAATATTCAAAAACGGTATTATAAAACTGTGTTCTAAATATAAAAGCAATAACACATTGTTTTATCTTTTTATTTTCCATTTTATTATTTATTTATATTCAAAGCATGCAACATTTTTTTCCTTAAATTTATCTATACTCATCGATGATTTTTTTCTTATAATAAATAAAAAATCAGTTCTTAAAAGTTGTTATATATTAGTACACAAATTTGTATAAAAATTTTTAAAAAATCTGAGTGGAATGGATTGAATATTGCGGAAATTTTTCATTATCAAATTATTCACATATGATCGTCATTAGAATAAAACGAATGTATCGAATATTGGTTTCAATTTTTTTCAATAGTTTTTTTTTTATTTTTTCCAATCAGTAGTATCATGGTTTTTTTCACTACTTGGCAACATAGAAAATGGTCTCGAATTTAATTTTGTGGGATAGATAAAGATTGATTTTTTTCTCTCCATTTAGAATTCCCATTTGGTAGCAGAAGTGTAGTCATTTTCGCCAAGACGAATAGCTCCATTTTTTCCAGCAGTTAAGTATCGCCCATCTGTACACTTAATGCAGATACGTGATGGCTCACGTAGTTCAAGATAGAATCCTAAAGAGGGTTGGTCTGCGCTAACAGTTATACTGTCACTGTCAGCAGCCCAGTATTTTCCATTTTGTCCTGTAACAAGAGTAAACATATTTTGTTATCGATTGTTTCCTTACAAGAAGACTATAGAAAACCAGAAGAATCAACTCCCTATCTTGCCCTGTGTATAGCAGCGTGTTGACATATGGCAGCCACATGGTGGCAATGTCATCGCATTAGTAAAAAATGCGCAATGGTTTCTGAGTTGATTTTTATTTTTTTCGTTTATACAGATACTAGACCGATGACGCGCACCCCGTGCGCGTACTCTTGCATTATATACAAGAAGACTAGAGATACAGGAGGAGTAACTCCCTATCTCAATGCATGTAATATCATTCAGCCAATTCGCGTGAGGCTAGTAGCTGTCATAGCGAATTTAGCGTACAGCGTGGTTCAGCGCATTGTATATTTATTTCTTATTTTTAATGTGCAGCTTACACATACATTTATACATTAATGTCGAAAACCGATTAATGTATAATTGATTTTACAAATTTTTTTTCGTTATAAATTAACTTTCAACATATGAATGCGGATTTGATTTAAAAATAAGTAGAATACTGTTGCATGTAGAAGCATTTATTAAAATAACGATCTAATATTTGTAAAATTAAAAAACAATCGTTTGTGGACCTTATTTAACAGATAAAATTTTTTGTTAATAATTAACAAACGGTTTGTTGGTGAACCTAAATTAACAAATTAACAAACTGGATTTGTTCATTCTAACAACTATTTTTTACTTTGTATATTTATGTACTAATATTATTATGTATTATTATTATTACTATTAATAATATAATGATGATGACCCAGCAGCATTGCTTTTTTTTAGCGAAATAAAAATATATTAATATATTAATAATATCAGTTGTTAATAATCTCTGATATGAAATCCAGACTTTTTAAAATAATAATACGTTAAATCGAGAGCGTCGTAAAGACAGTCAATTATTATTTTTTTTTTTTTGTATCGTCAGTACATTAATTCAATATAACAATCGTAATCACTCAATAATATTACTTTATTTCTTAGACTCTAAAAAAAATAAAAAATAAAAAAGCGAAAATAACACTACTCTTTATCACTGAAAAAATATAGCTATGTAATATCTATTATACAATAAAAATGGTTGTGCTGTTTAATAAAAATTGTCAGACACATAATAAAATTTGTTAGAAAAAAAACAAATAATATAATAATTTTAACCATTTTCACGAAGTCAGTTCGGCCACCTTTGTACTTCACCAGCACAACAATTGAGAGTCTACATGCAATAACACGCTACGCGCTCGAAAAGTTGTAGAAGTATTGTCCAATAGCCGAGAGACCATATGAAATTATAAAGTTGTCTAAAAAAAAAAAAAAAAATACAAGCATCTTAACAATTAAAAACAAAGATTTTCTTTCTTGAAAATTTTTTTTCTAATATTATTATTATTATTATTAAAAAAAATTATTAACGATTTTTTTTTTAATCAAAATTTCTAACTATAATAAACATATATTATCATAACTTTTTTATTTATTGAAGAAATCCATTGAAACTTTTAGTACATATTCATTATAATGTAAAGAATCATATGGAATAATAATAATATAAAAATTTTCATATTGTTTATTAGTTATTATTTTTAAATCATCACAATCTATTTATCAATTTTTTTTCACTTCATCATAAAAAAGAGTCGAACAAACTTTATGCCAGAAAAAACTTCCAGTGAACAAAGTATTAATTATAAGTTGAACAAGTTTTTCCGAAAGTTTGGAATGTTTTTGTCAAAAATTAACTTGTTTATTAAATAAACAATTTAGCGCGCGAGCCGATTGAATTATATACCGTGCGCTTGTGAAATTTTACCTCATACGTATCCTTTATTTTTATCAACTGAAAATATTTTAAACGTAAGTAAATGCACATACAAAATTTTTTTTTATTAAATATATTCTGTATATAGAATATATACTGTATTATAAATATATTTATAAATTAAATCAATTTCATGATTTGTACCTTAGCAATAATGAAAAAATTAATAAATTCAAATTTTGCAGTAAAATTTTTTTAAATAATTGGAGTACAAATTTTAACAATACAAATTGATGTACGTCATTGTTTGTGAGACAAAAACGTATTATCGGAAATTATTTATGTTTTCAAGCGCTAGGCAATTGTTTATTACAAACTCTATCATTAAAAATTATAAAGAGTGTCTTCAAAAATAAATAACTTCTAATAATTTTTTTTTGTTTTGAAGAGAATGACATGGATAAATTTTTACTGTTAAAATTAAAATTTGTACTTCAATAATAACTATATTTAAAAAATTTTCATTCCATAATAATACTAAATTTATTACTTTTTCAATTATTTAGTACCTATCATGAAATTGGTAGTCCAAATGAGAGCGTGACTTATATTCATTGTTTTGATTGATTTTTTTATTTTCATTTTTCACGATGCACTCTCGTTATTAAACTTTCTGGTGTCTGTGTTGACACAATGGCGTAAATCACGTTTTGTTTTTTCATGTGATATCAAGCAGATGTTTGGACAAATCTTGATACATCATGAAGATCAAATGTATCAGAACATTTTGTGGAGACACACACTCGACGATCCAGTTCAAGAATATCAATTAACAACCGTAACATGTGGTACTCCGCCAGCACCATTTTTAGCTTTGGCTACATTGAAGCAACTTGAACTGGAAGAGGGAGATGATTTCCCCCTTGTAAAGTCAGCTATTTTACAAGGTTCATATATGGAGATAAATATGTTGGCGCTGATAGTTTACAAGAAGGCATTGACAAAGTGATACAGTTACAACAAATGTTTCACTCTGGTGGTTTCGAGTTAAGAAAATGGATAAGTATCTCAAGTGAATTATTGTTTGGGCTGCCAGAATATTTTTGTGAGAAACCATCAACAAAGGAACTAAATCAATCACTAAAAGAGTGGTCTTGTCACGTGTGGCTCAATTATTTGATCCACATGGTTGGATATCACCAATCATAGTTGAAGGCAAGTTATTTATGCATCTTTGTGGAGTAACTATGATTGCGATGAAGGGATACCTGAAAATTTGTTGGGTCCATGGAGAGAATTTATCTCTCAACCGGTCATATATCCGAGATTAAAATACCAAGATAGTTTAATCTCTCACCAACAGTAAGAAGTTGTGACATTCATAGACTTTGTGATGTTTCTGATGCAGCAATTGGTACTGAAGTATTCAAAGTCGTTATTGATTCTCTTGGTTATGCCAAGTGTAATATAATAGCGTCCAAATCGCAGCTTGCATCTATCAAAGCTGAATCCAACAACTCTAATAAAAATAAGTTTGAAGTTTCAACACTAAGATTAGAGTTGGTTAGCAGCGGCACTATTGGTCAAATTAGTCAAAGACATATAACAGAGTTTAGAGTGACAGTCAGCAAAAATAAACTTATGGACTGACTCATCTATTACTTATTATTGGGTCAAAGGTGATGTTAATCGTTGGAAGACATTTGTCCACAATCGGGTAGTATTTATACAAAAAACGTTACCTGATTCAACTCGGCATCATGTACCAGGTGATGATAATCTAGCTGATATCGTATCACGTGGTGTTTCATCACTCCAATTGTATACAAACAATTTGTGGTGGGAGGGTCCAGCATGAATAATCAAAAATCAATCAACATGACCAATATTAGAAAAGCAAGATATAGATATGACTCAGGTTGAAGAAAAAATATTTCCATGGAATGTGGTACCAACCATGACTGAAGAACTTTTGGTTAATTTTTCTTCATTAGTTATGAAGACATAACTACAGCTGCAGCATGGTTACAGCTGCAGCATGGTTAAGAAGATTTTATCAACTTTTTTTACCAAGACATTTAAGAAATAATTCTTGTTGGATCACGTTTGAAGCACGTCAAAATGCATTGTTGGGTTTTGTATTGAATAATCAACGTTCATATTTTAATGATGAGATAAAACAATTATCAGAAAATAAACCTTTATCAAGATCAAGCTATTTGATAAAGCTAACACCGTTTTTAGATAAATATGGTGCATTAAGAGTGGATGGTAGATCGAATAAATCTATCATGTCAAGCAATAGAAAATATCCGTTGATTTTACCGAAAAAATCAAAACTAACTGAACTGTTATTACATGAATGTTATGTAAATACTGATAAACTTATGTTGGCTACATTCAAACAACAATATTAGATTGTTGGTGGTCAAGTACCAGTTAGAAATTACATAAACAAATGTGTTATTTGTTCGAGACATAGAGCTGGAGCTGCTACACAACTCATGGATCAATTGCCCACATCTAGAGTGTTACGTTCTAGACAATTTTTACATACAGGAGTTGATTATGCTGGTCCATTTGGGTTAAAAACATGGTCAGGAAAATGTATCAGAACATATAAAGTTATTTAGTGGTTTTTGTATGTCATCTTCAGCTGTTCATCTTGACTTAGCAACTGATTATACAACAGAGGCATTTTTAACAAAGGATGAAACTGAGTAGAGTTCCATTTCACGTGGGGCACCTCATTTTGGTGGCAAATGGAAATCTGGTGTCAAATCAGCAAAACATCACATCAAGAGAGTTATTGGTGAGCATAAACTCACAGTGGACACATTTCACACACTTTCGTACATTTTTAGCACAAGTTGAATGTCTAGTCAACTCTAGACCTCTGTGCCCATTGTCAGATGATCTCCAGGTATTAACACCAGGTGATTTTGTAATTGGTGAATCATTGAATGCTGTACTTGAATCAACAGAACTTGATGTACCAGATAACAGACTTAACAAGTGGCGGTTGTTGAAGAAGTTTATGAAGTCTTTCTGGGATAGGTGGACCAGGGAATACTTACAAAAGTATTTAGTAAGGTCAAAGTGGTCAAAAACATCACCATGTATTCAAGTGGGTACCATGATGTTGGTCATTGATTCGAGATTACCACCTGGTAAATGGCCATAATGACGAGTTACTAGCGTGTTCCCTGGGGCTGACGGTTTAGCCAGGGCAGTCAATGTGAGGACACAGACTGCTGAGTATCAAAGACCAGTTGCAAAATTATGTGAATCAAATATAAATTTCATTTATGATGAAATTAATGAACATTTTTCATAAAATTTTTTTAAGATTTTGCGGAATATCAAATTTTTTGAATTCATGAAAATTTAATTATGTTTTTTATACTAAAAATAAAAAAATTCGATATAACAATTTTTATTTACGAAATTCAATTTTTGACTTTTTTTAAATGAATAGTTTTCTTTTTATTTTTATAAATCACAAACTAAAAAAATATTATTTTGAAAAAAAAAAAATTTTTTTTTCTGAAAATAAAAATTTTAATAATCATAAAAAAAACATTTATATTTCTGGACTTAGATTTTTACGATGCTTAAAATACGCGTATTGTATACTTTATTCTGTGGAAAAAAAATTCACAAAAATAAAAATATTTGTTTTTGAGAAATCTCAAAATTAGTAACAAAAATCTGAATTTCCGAAATAATTTGAGCAAAAACGCAATGTTGAGATATCGATTTCACTTTTTTGCTAGTATATTTTTACTAAACAAAATATGATTATGAATTAAATAAATTAGTAAATTTCTTTTATTAGACATCTGATAAAAAAAATACATACCTTTAAATCGAACTATACCACGTTCACAACGTTCAACACGAATGGTCTCATATCCAGCTTTATTACATTCTAGTTTTGAGCTTGCTGCACTTTTCGGTCCAACGAAACCTTGTTCACATCGCAACACGAGAATCGGTCGATTCATTAAGTAGAAATGGTATTTAGATGCATCACTTTCACCACTGGTTGGCGAGTCGAAGTTTGCATAAAGATGTCCCGAGCGTTTTGTTGCTAAAAATTTTCCATTGTTTGCACGTAATGCAACAGTTCCATCACCATGTTGCCAAATAAGATCGAATAATGCATTTGAACTGCGTTTATGGTCAGATGCTTGTATGCCACCTCCAGCTTCGAGACTCCAGTAACGATCTTGCATTGTTCTAACGTACCAACGTTTTGTAACACGATCGAACTCCAATTGAAATGTTTCATGACCAGATATTTCTTCTTGATTAGCTGTTACATCAACACCTGTAAGAAAAATGGATATTTTCTAGGTTTATTAACATGGACGAATCCGCGCAACAATAATATTTATTGAATATATTTTGCGCATTAGTTTCCTTGCGGATAATCAGAACGTTAAAGAAGTTTCAAGTGCATATTTTATCACATCTCTAATAGACGGAGTTAACTCTCCAGAGTACCTATTCTTAATCCTCATTAGGTTATACCCGTGAACTGGGTATAACATAGAAACTCTAGAAAGAAAACCATTGAGAAAGATACAAAAACAGCTGAAAATCAGGTTGAATTTGCATGGTTTGCGACAAAATAATTATTTTTGTCACTCGGTTTAACTCGGGGTATAAACTAATGAAAAATGGTTCCCTGGTCTCTAGGCTTTTTGGAAAAATTATATCCAGGTTGAATTTGGGTTTTTTTTTCTAATGTTTCCTTCACAAAAGTGTCCATTATTCATGCACAAACAGCTTTATTATACGCAATAGTCTATTTACAGTCAAACCTTTCTACAACGTTGAAGTCGGGGAAAAAATTCCTGGAAATCGTTGTAGAGAGATTTGTTTGCCGTCCTTCATATGAATTTTCTGAATGGCTTTTTTCCTAAATGACCCTTGTCCCGAATGACCTTTTTGCCGAATATATTTTGCCTGAATGCATTTTGCCCAAACTATAAATCCCGAATAACTTTTTTCCCGATTGTATTATTTTATATTTATTTATTCATTTATTAGATTACAATATTATGTGCATCAGCAACACAAGTAGTACAGCAGCAACTGTAATAATTTCACTAAGTCGTTTAGACGACCCGAGAATTGTAAAAAGTTGTGTGAAAATAGTTGGACTGACCGGATAGTAATATTATTATTATTATTATATAATTATTATTATAATTAACATATAATTCACATGTCATCTTGAACGTATCGTTTAAGAACCAGGTATCACTCCTTGCGAATAATTCTAAATTCCTCCGAGTCGAGAAAACAATAACTCCACCTTCATTCAGAGAATCATCATCGACTGAATTATAAATTAAATATTTATCACCTCTGAGTGTCTTCTGATATCGATCAGGAATAGTACCCAGTCAGCGAGAATTTTCGGATTTGGTGGCACGTAATATTTGAGCAGAGGAGTGCTGTCGATAGTCCTCAGCCTTCTGTTTCAGAGAAATTTTAAAAATCTCAGCTTCAACCTGTTTATAATTTAGACCGCAAATGAAGGAAACCATTATAAACTAATTTTGTTTCCCCTAAAATTTTGATATCATGCATCATTTCTTGTATTATGATCACACACACACACACACATTTATAAGTCCAAGTTGTTTACATGCGGCGTTTCACGATCAGAAATTTTCTTGCTAAATGGTATTAGTGTTCGTAAATACAGGCTGTCCGCACTCATACAATTAACGACGTGACAGTAAGGTATAAAAATTTATGGCAAAGGAGGGTGCTCATTTTTTTTTAAACTATGGTTGTAAGGGTGCCCCGTTAAACCCAAAGAGTCGTCCTACCTTAGTTTTGACATTTAGCCTTAAAAATTTGACATTCAAAAAGTAAGATTAGAGAACCAACTCTATGTATGTCAAGGGTTTGAGTGAGCGCGATAGCACAAAAAAGATATAAGAAAAAAATTTGTAGTAGTGGTCGAATTTCTTCTCCGTAACTCTTTGGCAACGTATTATTCGAGGGTACGTTATAAAATTCGACTGTAAAAGAAGTTTCTAATCCTTAAGGTTGAATGTAAATACGAATTCCCTCTACTCGATTTTGCTAATTTTTTTTTTAATCGCAAGCTAGAACAATTCTCGATTTTTTATAATTTTATACAAATTTTTCGGTCGTGAAATAAAGTTGACCGATTTAACACGGCCGTAAATGGAAGAACCCACGTTTTTATCTGTATCTTCAAACCCCTCTACTTAAAATTACTAAATTTGATTCAGATTTGTAGTTTTTTTAATTACGAAAATCTTAAAAAAAAATTCATCAATTTCGACCGTTTTTTGTGGAAGATATTCAATTGTAAATGATTAATTAACTTATACATTTGTAGCGACCGGCTGGCTCACAATCACTATATGGCAACATGTATTATAATTTATATAGACTAATTATTTATTTATATATATATAAATAAATAATTATAATTAAATATATATTTATTTATATATTAAATTTATAAATTTATCAAATGAATATATAAAAAAATGTCGATTTAAACAAAAATTTTTAATTTGGAGTATAATAAATAACAGCTTAGATAATTTTTTTTTTTTTTATATTTATTACTTATTAATTTCTTAATTTATTTTGATATTAACACAGACAAAATATCAACAGCTTTAACTCTTGAAATAAATAATATTTTTAAATATATAAAAATATAAAATATCAAAATAATAAATTAATAATAATTAGTAAAAATTGGTATTATGATTGTTTTTTTTTCTAATTGCGATGTTTCACGACCCGAGTAAAGTAGTATTGGTGCGTGTAGGCATAAGCCGGGAACGCACACAGATACGGCTGATGGGACAGACTCGAGCATATATTTTGGGCATAGAGGACACCAATTTATTTTTAAAAAAGCATGGGCCGGGGTGAGCCTCTTTGGCACGAAAAAGTATTCGATGATGAGGACTTACATTCAACCTTAAAAGAGTTATGCACGGATTTATTGCAGCAGTTGCAGAGCGCCTTCGGCCTCACAGACAAAATTGAGACTTAACGTACGCTGAGAAAATTTTTTGAAGAACTATTCTTGATAATAGTTCTTGATAATAGTCTTGAAAAAAAGAAGAACTATTCTTGATAATAGAAACAAGTTTCTAGGCAAGAAGTTTTCTTGACAGAAGAAATAATTGTTTTGTAAAAAGAAAAAAAAAAATTTTATCGAACGATATATCTGTTTGTTTTGTTGTGGCAAACCATAGATGATTCGCATCAAGAAAAAAAGTTCTAAAAAGTATCCTCACCACGCCTTGACACTAACACCATTCCGTTTGTCATAATAGACTACCTTCTTGTTTCAAACGAGAAAGGGACAGTGACAAGAAATAAACTTCCAAAATCTTACCAAAAAGACTATTTCATACAAACGTTATTTTTTTGTTAGGAATAGTCGATTGTTTTATAACAGAAAATTAACTCCTCATTTCAAATGGCAAAATGTTTGTTACGAACAATTTATTGTTCGAATAATCAAATAATGAAAATTTTACTATGAAGAATCGATAATTATTATTTTTTTTTTCTAAACCTAATAACATGTTAGACTTGCAGGATCCAATGATTAAAATATTTTTTTTCTATCTCTCGGGATATATAATTACTTAAAATAATTAAGCTATCTTAGTTACTTTATTATAGTTTACATTAATTAAAAAAGAAAAACACATAACAAATTAACCATAGAAATTTTTTTTTGATCTAAAGTTTTTCCATAACAACAGATTACACATAGAAATGTGTCATAAAGTAATTAAAATTATTTTATAAGTAATTATATATCTCGAGAGATAAAAAAATGATATTCTAATCATTGGATCCTCGGAGTCTTGATGAACAAGAAATAATTCTTCAGTTTTATTTCTAACAAGAAAATAACGTTTGTATCAAACAGTCTTTGTAAGTCATTGGTAAGATTTTAGAAGTTTACTTCTTGTCGCTGTCTCTTTTTCGTTCGTAAATTGTTTGTAACAAACATTTTGCCATTTGAAATAAGGAGTTAATTTTTTTTTATAAAATTAATTAACTATTTTTAATAAGAGAATAACTTTTGTATCAAACAGTCTTTGGTAAGATTTTAGAAATTTATTCTTTGTCGCGGTCTCTTTCTCGTTTGAAACAAAAAGGTAGTCTATTATAATAAAAGGAATAGTTTTAGTGTCAAGGTGTGGTGGGGATACTTTCTAGAAGTTCTTTTCTTGATACAAGTTATCTATCGTTCGACACAAAACGATACTTGAACGAAACAAACAGATATGTCGTTCGATACAATTTTTTTTTTCTATTTACAAAACAATTATTGTTTTTTTAAAAAAAATTATTTCTTCTGTCCAAAATGTTCATGCAAAGAAACTTACTTCTATTATCAAAAATAGTTCTTCTTTATTTCATCAAAAAATTTTCTCGGTGCACGGATTACAAAATTTGGTGAAAAAGAGAAATCTTTATGAATAATTTCAGAAAGTATTGATGCCAACTCCAAAAATATAAAAATTTTATTTAGAATGGTTCATAAAACGAAAATTTTACAATATTAACCATACTTTCAGAAAAACGATATTTTATTTATCAACATATGTTATTCGAATTCGTTTATATTAAAAATGGTAATTATCATAAACAAAAAATAACTTAAATATAACAACATACCTTGTTTAACCGAGACATAACGCTGATTCAATGCAGCAACTAAAGATGCTTGTGGAAGAGATTCCTCGAGAGAAAACAGTTCGTCTCTTGTTACTGTTGTTGATCTTGATTTTAAAACTGCTTTCGAACCGATCGGTGACAAATAAGCTCCATGAACGTCCCTAGAAAAAATTTTTTTTCAACTGCTAAATTCAAAATTTTACCATTACTTTTCGAACGCTGTTTTTTTACGGAAATGAAAAATAATGATGAATAATCAATTTTTTTTGTATATTACTATAATATTTTACTGGAACAAAGGATCTATTCGAAATCCCGCAGATATTTTTCAACGGGAAGGTGAATATATAATAAAACTAGCCCTTTCACCCGACTTTGCTTGGTATTTATATATATCATTTTTCTTAGAGTTGCTATTCAATATGATCATTTGTTTAAAAAAATTTAGTCTGACTTGTCCAAATAATCTTTATATTTCTAACTTTACAATTTTTATCGTTAATTTTTTAAATGATGAAATTTTAATTATCATATCAACTTGGTTATCATTTTTCAAACTGCGTAGAGCTTGAAATAATATTCTGCTATTTTGATTATTTCAGAGCATATTTCTTCACAATTATTGGAAACGAGAAGATCCACAATTTTTTTTACGACTTTGTTTAAAAAATTCATCATCTTGTTTAGATTTTCATTAATAATTCATAACATTAACTACATATGTAATGACATGTGTATTAACAAGATTTTTTACAATTTTTGATTAACATAGACAAGGTGTATAAACAAAGAAAGAATCAGTATATGTGAGACTTGTTTAAGTCTGCCGTCTAAAGATGTTGAGTAAAAGTAATCGACTAACTTGCTTGACTGTCGCTGTGCTCTGTAGTCTGTAGAGTGCGGAGTTGAAAAATAAAATAAAAATTAATAATACAGAACCAAATCAGGACATGTCCTGACAGAATTTCGCATATGGTAACCCTACGTATTTGGCAATGTCAGAAATTTGATGATATGGGTCAAATTTTAGTTTTCGTCAATTAGTCGGTATGAGATGAAAATCTACCCGAATTATACTTGAAATTTTTTCTGGTTCTGTACTACTACTATTGAACCGGCTTGAATCTCTTCATCAATAAAAAATCAGTTATGTATTGAAAATTTTAGGTTAAATCTCTTAGTTAAAATAACGTATAACAGGCGAGTAACGTGTTTTTTAATTTCTTTATTTTACCTTAGTAAAAAAAAGCAATTCGTAAAAAACAGTTTTATTCAGATGAATTTTTAGGTAAAAATAGCGAAAAGGAAAATGCAATTTAATAAATAATTTATTAAAGAGTATAATTTCATAAATCAATTGTCTATTTTTGCAATTGCATATTCTCCCATAGCCAGTTGTTTATTCGAGAATTATTAATTAAACAATCAGACTGACTTTTTTTACAATTATATCACGGAGAGAATTTCACTTATCTTTTCACGTGGTAATCCTGATCGTATGGACTCAATGACCACCCACGTCTTTTTTAACAATTTATGGTTACATGTTCACGGGGGCTACTTGGAAAGATTCCGAGTAACCCCGTGATTTTGTATATTTATTTATTAATTTTTTAAATTAAGATGTTCTGAGGGCAACTTTTATATTAAATAGGTGTTGCCTCGAGATAATCCCAGAAATATTTTTAAGTTAGTTCTATCCGGTGAAAATCACAGGGCACCACGTTAAAAATTAAGGGCTGCCCCGTGATTTCCTTATAGTACCACTAAAAAAAAAATTCGGTCATCCTCGATTGTCCTCGAGAGAACGAATTAACCCCCTCTGAGACTCTGAGCGTCAGCAATGTTAGAGCTTACCCCGAGAATTTATAAAAAAGTGTGTCTTGAAAAGATCTGTGAAATTCTCTCCGTGTATCTTTTTCCTTATCCAATTGTTAATTTAAAAATTATTAATTATTTATAAAAAATTTATTCTTAAATATTTAGGAGCTTTATTTGACAGATGCAATCGGTTGAATAATTTTTCAAAAAAATTGTCTATGTGTTACCACTACGCGCGGTGGAAGTGAAACTTCTTTCGAAACTAGGAGATGGAAGCATTTCTTACACCCGAAGCATTACTTACAGCCGAGCGTTGCATCCGAATATGCCGATTTAACTTCAACAATTATTCCACTTGTTTGAATAAATTTTTAAAGAATAAATGTATATCAAGGTGGTTCTTATTTGGGTCATGTCGAAGTTTCTATTGTGCCACCCTCTCATTTTGTCTCAAAAAAATCAAAACAATTTATGGCATAAAAAAAAAATTTTTATTTTAATCCTAGCCACCCCCTGTAAAGGGGTGAAGTTTCCCATTTAAATTACATGGAGTTTTTTTACTAAAACATAAAATTTGATCCTGAAGCGTTACAACATTATTATATTAATTCAAAAGTGCGGGCCTTGATTTCCACATATGTAAATATGAGCAAAAACGCCGATTTTGGACGTCGATTTGGCTGACCTATCCTCAGAACAATTTTTAACTATCATAGGCTTGTAGACCTTGGAGAGATATGCCATGTAAATTTTTTTAAGATTTTTTCCCCCCCTTATTTTGACCCCCATTGTATGGGGAATTTCATCACAATTTGAAATTTGGTTTTTTTCAATATTTTTTTTTGGTTTCTTATAAAAACAAAAAAAATTCAGGATGAATGATTTTATATGTAAAATTTTCTCAGCTTTTCGAAAATAATATTTATATTTTCCTCAATTTTTTTTTATCTATGAAAATCATGTTTAAAATTTAAAAAGCTGAATTTATGACCTTGCCCCTAAATTTTTTTCATTTTCGTTATCATTTTTGAAAAGCTGAGAAAATTTTACATAGATAACGTTTTGAAACCTGTTGGGTTCTCTGAAACAACGACTAGAATAAATCAAAAGGCATGAAAAATGGGCGAAAATCCGTGTTTTTAACGCTCAATTTTGGGTGAGAATTTTTTTTTTTTTTTTCAAAAAAAAAAATGAAAATGAAAAAGCCAAAATCATAGACTTTTCGCCCAATTTTCATACCTTTTGATTTATCCTAGTCGTTTTTTCAGAGAACCCAACAGGTTTCAAGACGTTATCTATGTAAAATTTACTCAGCTTTTCAAAAATGATAACGAAAATCAAAACAATTTAGGGGCAAGGTCATGAATTCAGCTTTTTAAATTTTAAACATGATTTTCATAGATAAAAAAAAAATTGATAAAAATATAAATATTTTTTTCAAAAAGCTGAGAAAATTTTTCATATAAAATCATTTATCCTGAATTTTTTTTGTTTTTATAAAAAACCGAAAAAAATTATTGAAAAAAACCTAATTTCAAATTTTGATGAAATTCCCCATACAATGGGGGTCAAAATAAGAGGGGGAAAAATCTAAAAAAAATTTACATGGCATATCGTTCCATGGTCTACAAGCCTATGATAGTTAAAAATTGTTCTGAGGATGGGTCACCCAAATCGCCGTCCATAATTGGCGTTTTAACTCATATATATATTTTTGAAAATCTAAAATTTTCAAGGATATTCTTAGAATTTTTAAATTTTTGAAACTTAAAAACGAAAATCTTTGCAAATTACCAAAATATTTTTTATTCTTATTTTTTAATTTTGGATATAAATCAATGATAAAATTCCGGAAATTTTCAAAATTTTAACGAATCTAAAAATTAAAAAAACAATCCTCATTTTATCTCAGCGAATTCAAAAATGGATACAAAGTTTAATTTCATTGAGGTTGCTCCCGAAAGACAGAGAAGTACTATTATTCATATTTAGAGGGCCTATATACCACTGCGTTTATTTTGTAGCCTTTATCCATAAGTTTCATTATGCCTATGCTATAAAAATCGTATACTTGTGTGTACATGGATAGAAACCCATTTCGTTGCGGAAAAGACGAAAATTTTTGAGAGTCAATATTGAATATATTGAAAGTCATGGTCAAAAAAAAAAATCCAATTTTTTTATCGTATTCGTCTTGCCAAGGACTACAATTTGATAGTAATTCAAAGATTTTTTAGTGGTATACGAACTTTCTAAAAATAGAAATGTGAGGTATTTTAAGTTACAGTCTTATCTTCGCGTATATATCAACTTTGACATTTACTATCTCAAAAAAACGACGTCAGAATTTAAAGTATAGATTATTATTTCGTTAAAAAAATAAGCCAAAAAAAAAAAAGAAATTGAGTGACGATTCCATTATCCGGAAGCAACCTAGTTGAGTATCTCCGTCAAATAGTCTATTTACCGATTTCCTAATATTTTGATAGATAAATCTTAAAATTCCCCTGCAACTAATGATTCTAATTTTGTAATTATGTCCCATCTAGTTTTAGAGTTAATTAGTTCTAAGCACGTAAACTTTTCGAACGATTTAACATTGTTTGCATAAGAACTTTTATTTAATATTTCTGTTTCTTGTACATTTTTTATTCTAACAAAAAAACTGAGTTTACCGATTTGATAAAAAATTAGTATGATAAAATAGATATTTTCTAAATAATTTTGAAAAAAAATTATATTTTTGTCCCATCGCAGTTCGGAGATATTGTTAATTAAAGTTTATAAAATTCATTAATATTTGACATAAACGTGAGGCCGAGTGTATCCGAGTGTCATTGATGCGTCGCACGCCGCTCTATACTTGTATATACATATCACACACATGCAGATATATATTTCGTATTTCTATCCGAATACGAGTTGACCGTGGTTGGCTGAAATTTGTACAATATCAAGCAAAAATTTTGGGCTCCAACATAGACTTTTCGTTTTAATTCTTACAGTGCTGTGACCTAAACTTTTTATTTCTATTTGCGTTGAGATACTTCTTTAATAGAATTTAATATATTTTATTTTTGGTCTTTTGGGAGGTAAGTGCAATTTTGCCCGTTTTTATTTTGATGAAAAATTTTATGCAGATTCTATGATGAAATTAATGAACATTTTTCATAAAATTGGAGTGGTAAAAATACGCGAAGTATTTTTTTTTTTTATTTAAGATTTTGCAAAATTTTAAATTTTCGAGATTTTTAAAATTTAAATATATTTTTTAGAAAAAAAAAAAAAATAAAAATAAAATTTGTCTTTCAAAAAAACGATATATCGATTATTTTTTGAAAAAAATCGATTTTTTAACTGTTTTGACACGAAAATAATTATTAGAAAAGTTTAGACTATTCATTTTGAAAACTTAAAAAATCGATTTTTTTCAAAAAATAATCGATATATCGTTTTTTTGATAGACAAATTTTATTTTTATTTTTTTTTTTTGTCTAAAAAATATATTTAAATTTTAAAAAATTCAAAAATTCAAAATTTTGCAAAATCTTAAATAAAAAAAAAAAAATACTTCGCGTATAATGCCCACTCCAATTTTATGAAAAATGTTCATCAATTTCATCATAGAATCTGCTTAAAATTTTTCATTAAAATAAAAACGGGCAAAATGGCACTTACCTCTTGAGACGGATTACTAAAATCGAGGGGGAGGGGCAGGTGGCGCTGCGAAAAATCTAAAAAAATTAAAACGGGCTTTTGAAATCTTATATATACAGAAATTATTAACTATGAAATTTTCTGAAGATAGAAGGTTCTCAACTTGGTGAATTGAAAAAGCCTTCCCTATATGTTTAAATAGCTATGTAAATATCCATGTGCATCTATGTACATGTTGTGTTTACATGGATAATTGAAATATGTTTGAATATTTTCAATTTCAATTTTTATTTATAGTATTTGCATGTTTTTAAATTACTTTTTTATTCTATTTTATAAAATTACAAATTTATATATACATATATTTATATATAAAATATTTATATATACAATGAACATATGCACTTTTTATATGTATCATGAAGAATAGAGAACAGGAGGACGAACTAAATAGGGCTATCGAGCCAAAAACGCTACCAAAAACCAATGTCTGAATTAGTTATATTTTGGCCTGCAGATTGCTCTTCTGCAGCGCTTGCAGCACTCTTAGTTGTGGAAGTACGCGTACGTGTGATAATATATGAGACGGTATCTTTATATGTGTAGGTGCAATGTTTATATTTATTTTTATTTATCATTGTTGATCATGTCAATATGTTAAGTTGATATTTGAGCTGGCAGTGCTATTAAGTAATTTTAATAATAATATTTATGTTTTAATTTAATAATAAAAAAGTATTATTATAATAGAATATTACTCATTAAATAAGTACTGTCAATAATAACAATGAGAAGAAAGTGATTATTTCCGAATCGTTAAAGTGGTTCACGTAGTGAACGTAAATTTAATGAAGAAAATGATGTAAAAAATTATTTGTATAAATAAATATTAACAAATTACTGTTTTTAAAAATAATTTTTAATATAACTTAGGGTGTTAAATAATGATGGAATAATAATTTATTTTATTAAAAAAAAATTAAAATTTTACGAAAAAAGTATCTGCAAAAGTATATATATGATTTTAAAAAATGGACTCAAGGAAAAACAATTTACTTTTCATTTTTAAATAAATAAATTATTTTTCATTGAATAATTAGTTCAAGAAAGAGATGGACTCAGAAAGAGACAATTGTGACGTATTTGCATATTTAAATATCAAAATAAAATTCAACCGGATGTAGTCCGAATATTATAAAAATACCTAATACCTGCATTCATTTTAGATCATCCTAATATTTTTTTGCTGATTTATTATTTTAATATTATAAAAATGTCATTTTCAACTCAATATTTTTCCACAAGAAATTGCTGAGTATCATGGGAACTAGAATTTACGATTGGTCGAGAGTTCGACCGCACTCGAAGACATATTATTTTTTCCAGTTATTAAAAATTGTAATTACACACAACTCTTCACTCTCCTTTTGTAATCCAAACATAAACATTGTTTTATTATTTTTTTTACACCAATTCCTACATAAGTTTCATCTACCATCAACCAATAAATATCTTTAACGTATGATTCAGCTAAATTTCAAGTACAAAGTCGACCATCCTAATTGACAACGTTTATCATTTACTGGATTTTACATTAATACAACACCAAGGTATTTTCATAATTTCTTAGACATTTACCTCTCTTAAATTCTGTTACTCTGTTGGGAATAACAAAATTAGGTAAAATATAAAAATTGTTAGTGACTAATTTATTTCCGTTATTACTAAAATAAATCCGTCACGTAAAACAATTTATTATTTATTTTTTAAAAGAATAATTGGCTTTAAATTATTTTTAAATAAATAAATTGCTGAAGAAAGAGATGGACTCAAAAAAAGACAATTTACTTTTCATTCTTCAAATAAATAAATTAGTTTTCAATAAACAAATAGCCAAAGGATAAACTGGACTCAAGGAAAAAACAATTTATCTATTTTTTGCCTGTAAAATATTTTTTTTTTAATTAAATAGCTAAAGAAAAAGATAGACTTAAGAAAAATTAAATTTATACATTGCTTTCTTTTTACATTGATAAATGCCTTTAAATTATTATTTCATAAACAAAATAGCTCAAGAAAAAATTTGACAGCAAGAATCGTTTGAAAATTTCATTTTTATTCAATCTTTATTTTTTTAAATTTTTTAATCTCTTTTTTTAGCTATTTGTTTTAAAAAAAAAATTCGTAGGCATTTATTTTTCCAAAAAACAAAGAGTAAATTGTCTTTTTTCAAGTCCATTCACTCCCTCAGCTTTTTGTTGATTACAAAATGATTGCAAGGGATTAATTTATCTGTAAAATAAAGCATAAATTGTCTCTTTCTGAGTCCAATTTTTTCTTTAGCTATTTGTTTATGAAAAAATGATTTCCGGGCGTTTATTTATATAAAAAATAAAAAATAAATTGTCTTCCTTTGATTCCATTTCTTTCTATAGCTATGTTTTTATTAAAAAATGATTTACAGTCATTTATTTATTATAAAAAAAGAAATGAATTGTCTATTCTTTCCTTTAGATATTTGTTTATTAAAAAATAATTTATTTATTTGAAAAATAAATTGTCTTTTTCTCGTCTTTTTCTTTAGCTGTTTGTTTATTAAAAATAATTTACAAGCATTTATTTATTCAAAAAAATAAAAATAAGTTTGAGTCAATTTTATCCTTTCGATATTTGTTTATTAAAAAATAATTTATTCTGTGAAACATAAATAAAATAAATAAATAAACAAATAAATAAAATAAATTGTTTTTTTCTTGAGAGTATCATTTTCTTTAGCTATTTGTTTTATTAGAAAAATAATTTACAAGCATTTATTTATTTGAAAAATAAAAAATAAATATTGTCTTTTTTGAGTACATCTTTTTTTTTAGGTATTTGTTTTTTAAAAATAATTTATTTATTAAAAAAATGAAGAATATGTTATCTTTCTTTGAGTCCATCTCTTTCTTTAACTACTTGTTCATTTAAAAATAATTTAAAGGCAATAATTTAAATAATTGATTCAAAAAATAAAGAATGAATTGTCTTTTCCTAAGTCCATCTTTTTCTATGGCTATTTGTTTATTAAAAAATTATTCATTTTATTTAAAAAATGAAGAGTAATAACGAATTAATTTTATGTTGTTGACAATTTATTATTAATTTTTTAATTATAAATCTTATTATTTTAATTTATTATTTTGTAAAAAAATAAAAAATAATTGAAATGATCATTTTATATATTAATTATTAGTTAATTTTAAGGGAATCGGTTAAGCGATTTCGGAGGAGTTGGGCGACAAATACCGAGACACGAGACTTTTATATATTAGATATATATATAATATACCTGTATTATATTTAGAATTGTATAAAAAAAAAAGTGTGTGTGTGTTACCAATACGCGCGGGGGAAGTTAAACTTCTATCGTATTTTGGGTCGTCTATATCAGGTAGCTAAGGAAGAACAAAAATATGCTTACTGATGGTATCAGGTTTATGATTTTACCTTTTTTTTATTTATTCTCTTTATTATTTCATTTCAGAAAGATACATGTATAAAAATTAGATTTATTAATAGAATTAAAAATTAAATCATTTTTAAATTTCCATATTTATTTTTTATTATTAATATTATAATTCTGTAAGTGATAATAATTGACTATCATCTTACTCAATTGATACCGTAGATATAATAGGCTTGTCGTAACTAAAATATGATATAACATTAGTTGTGGTTGTTGTTGTCGTTGTTGTTGCCGTTGTTGCAGTATTGATGTTGATATTTTATTAATATCATTTTTAACAATTGGTAATTCAATATTAACCGGTTTTTGATTTTTTGTTTCAAGTATTTGTTTTCTTAGTGATTCAATATCTTTTTCATCTTGAAGTTCTTTTTTTAATTATATTTCTTTAATTTCTTCTTCAATAATAATAACATTTATTTTATTATTATTATCAGGTTATTCAAATGTTTCAGTATGTACTTTCATCATATTATTTAATTTATCTTTTAATGATGGTACATCTTTTTGTTTATTATTTTTTTTTGGTGATGTTGACTCAACTGCATCTAAATATTTAACTTTTTTTAATAAAGTTGTTGTGTAATGTTCATTATAATTATCATCTTTTGATGATATATTTTTTTTTTTTATGATGATAATTAATATTTTTATGTGTATCAATTGTTATTGTTGATGATATTGATGATGATGATGATAACAAAAATTTAATTAAAAATTGGTGATTTATTACGTCTTGGTGATTTTTTTTTTTTGGTGATGGTGATCTTGAATATCTTGAATATAAATTTTACCAGATGATTCATAATAATGATTTATTTTTGATTTTGCGTTTTAAAAAAGTTATTAATAAAAATAAATAAAAATATGAAGTAACACCTATACCTTGTGTGTTAAAGTTGTCAACTTTGACAGTAAATATCTCAAAAAAAACACAAAAAAAAATTTAAAAAAAATTGACAATGTAGATAATTATTTCATTAAAAAATTAAGACCAAAACAAAAAAAAATCTGGTGCGATTTCAGATCTCCGAAAACAACCGTAACTGATACGATTGAAAAATTAAAATCATTACCACCAACATTACCTGATATATTTTTCTTTTTTTTTTTTACGTTTTCTTTTAGCAAATTTTAAAACAATATTTTATTCTTTAGAACCTGGTTTACTAATGATTTCAACATCATCATTACTATAAAAATAATTTATTTCATGTAATGTTGGCATTGTTTATTTTGTTAAGTATATTTAATAAAATATATTATTATTAAATATATTTTGAAATGACAAAATAAAATTATTATTGAATATATTTCAAAATGTCAAAATAAAAATGACTTAAAATGACTTATTTATTTCATTTTTTTTTTTTTTTTTTTTTTCATGTTGAACTCAACTAGACAGATTTTTTTAAAGGTTATTATTATGTTTATTAAATAATTAAAATTGATAATAAAAAAAAACTTGTAATTGAAGTATTATTTATTTTATTATTTATTATTCTGAATATTTTATAAATTAATTTAAGGTTAAATCAATATATATATTTAATGTGCAAGTATTTTTTCGGATTTTATACACAGCAAGAATATATATCTATATATATTTTATTTTTATTAATTTTTGTTTTATTTAAACTTTTACATAAATAATGACACTTTCAAGTTAGGTACTCCGCAATGCCGTATACTATATGTAATATAGGGATCTGACCTATTCACCATGGCATCTGGTGGCGTATAGTGAACTATTTCCAGACTTCATGAATTACATTACTAAATTTATACAGTATACTATGTTGATGATATCATACTATAGTAAAATAATCCGGAATTCGCCATATTGTCTCACTGATAAGACTTTACACAATAAGAGTGTGCGTGAGTGGCTAAGCCCCGCCCATAGGTCAGATCCCTATAGACGCCGGCTAAGCGTTCTGTTCCTGTCTGACTTATTCTCATTGAGTATATGTGCCAACGCACTAGCGCTGTAGGGGAAACATTTCTTACAGCCGAAGCGTTGCTTACAGCCGAACGTTGCATC
Source organism: Lysiphlebus fabarum (assembly GCA_011426435.1). Lineage (NCBI taxonomy): Eukaryota > Metazoa > Arthropoda > Insecta > Hymenoptera > Braconidae > Lysiphlebus > Lysiphlebus fabarum. Next base: position 55,850 of record WSYQ01001405.1, read on the forward strand.
CGAATATGCCTGATTTTTTTTCACTACCCAACGATAAGAAGTTTAACTTCAAAAAAAAAAAACAAGTAGACACAAGATGACAGATATGCATAACATCAAATAAAAATTATTGCTGCTGTAAATAGGTTTACTTGATCAAGATGTGGTCAGGATACTTGGTGTCATCTTGATCAAGGAAAATTGTTTGAAAAAAATTATTTGTTTTAAATAATTTAACTTGATAAATTTTTTATTAAAAATTGACCAGGTTTACTTGATCAAGATGTGGTCAGGATACTTGATGTTATCTTGATCAATATTCGTTCAGGTTTCCTGAATAAAGTAACTTGATCAATTTTCGATCAAGATCGGATTTCAATTGCGTCGAGCCTGACTAGATTTCCACTCGGGTTGTTGAACATTGAAATGTTTGTATGGCCTCAAGTTAATACTTTATACTTGCGAAATGAATATTAATAATGCTTATAAATAATAAGCTGACTCACATTGACCAAACAGTCACGTCAATTTCATTAAAAAATTTATCTGAAAACTTTATTTCTCATTCTATATAGTTTCTGAATGTGTAGAAAAATAATATTCCGCGTTTTATAATTATTATAGAACTCAGACTTTTTAGTGTTCTGTAAGAACACTTATAGAATCGTTTACATGTGACTTTTTTTGTCATTCTTGATTAACTGTCAGAGTTTTCAACCGAATCGGCTTTTGTAAAGCCTATATCCTTTATTTTTTTGCCCCAAAAAATATAGTTTATTTCCTTTCTATATTTTGGCTTTAACGATTTTGTTTATTCGTTTTCAGGGCCTGTCCCAAAATTAAAAATTGATTGATTACCATGATTTCATTTTTTTTTTTCGACGCATCATTAGTAGATTTAACCATATTTTTTTTGGATTTTTGGGACCATTATTATTTTTTTTTTATTTAACGAAACGTGGCGTAAGATTTTGTTATTCTTGATTATTTTTTTAACTAATAGATCGATTTCATCGAAGTTAAATATAACTAATATTGTTTTTTCTTTTCCAAAAAAAATTGGTCATAACTTTTTATCATGTAAAAATTCCTACGGAACACTATTGGTGCGATATAGCGCTTCACAAGATTTTTTTTCTTCAAACTGTTAATTTTTTAGGATATTGTCTCATTATTACAATACGAATTTCAAGTTTGTCTCCGGAATAACTCCGTATAAGCCTGAATTCAAACTTTAGAAAAGTATTAACTTTAACAGTTAATTATAAATGAATAAAGCTTTGATCGATAAAACTGAGTTGCCCAGGTGAAAATCTTTATATCTCTCTGAGCTAGGAGTTGACAAGCTAGGAGCTAACAAGCTAGGAGACTATGTTAAAGTCTCTATAACATCTTCGATAGAACGAGAGATCAGAAACACCTATGTAACACGGAATCTTCGATTCATTTCAGAAAAAGGCGATATAATATCATTTAAAATTCAAATATGTTTTTTTGATACATAGACTTATTAAAACTATTATTTTTTTGGTTATTATTTCAAACAACAAATTATTCTGATAAAAAAAAATGCAGAGTGATGTATATGCATCTCATTTTATTTGACCATGATTGAATGAAAAACAAAATAGATACATACAGATTTTTTTTTCTGGTAAACAACTATACCTACTCAACTTTTAACATGGGCTCGTAACGTGTGAAAACTGACTACTAAAATGAAAAAAACCAAATGGCTTTATAATAAAAAACTTGAATAACAATAAAATAAATCAAAATCGAGCACATAAAAACAAAATTTCAGAAGTATGGAACTTTTTTTTTTTATTAATTAATAAAGTAATAAAAAAGTTCATCCAAGTGATTATTTTGTATGGCAGAGACGATATTTTGGTATACGCTTCGCAACATAGCATTGTAATTTGCCTTGTTATTTTCTTACTTCAAGACTAACATATTTGTTGGTAGACGGAGAAAAAAAAACGACAAAAATTGTTATACCAGCACGACAAACTAGAGACAAACTGATATCGATATATAAAATAAAAATTGTTAGCCATCATATACATTTTATAATACAGTTTAGACAAATTTTGTTATGCGGCACAACAATATTTATGCATTATAATTTTTATTGTAATGTTTAACAATTTTTATTGAGCTGCATAGCAATTTTTACTGTCTATCAATATTTGTTGTGTTGCTTGATAAGTACTGTCAAAAGTCTAGCACTTTTTACCATTCTCCCTGACAATGGCAGCCTTGTCGGTAGTACTCGACCATTGTCGTGTCATCAGGGGTGCCTTGGTATAGCAAGTGGATAAAGATTCAACTTGGATATTAAACAAATAATATCAATGATAAAGTGACGGACTAAATTTACAAATATAACCTTTATGTTTTGATTTGTTATTCTGCAAATGACCTTTTTATTTTTAACTTTTCACTTATTATCACTGCATGTATCATATTAAAAGAGTTTATAGTCTTGACTGATGCAGTACGAGTATCAGGAGGATTCAGATTTATAAGTATAAACTGGTGGTAAAATTTTCTTTTAATTTATTTTTTGACTAAACACGCGTCTACCACTGAAATATAATAAAACTGGAAGGTGAACTCTTACGATTAGCCAATGCACGGACTTGTCGCCAAAGATGACAATATTTAATTTTCCGATTTTAAATTATTTTATTACCCATGCATGATTGGTAGATCTTGCTAAGGTATATAAATTTTTTTTTTTAAGTCCAGAAAAATAAATTTCGATTTTTTTCTAAGTCCAGCAAAAGTATTTTATTTTATCTTGGTACCACTACGAATATGAAAAGGCCAAAATCTGTAATAATCCGCCGCAGGAAGCCTTGGTCCTGAATTCTGTATTCCCGAACAGAAAAATCTCAGTCTTAAACGAACTTAAAATCCTTTGAAGTCTTAAAACGCGCTTCATTTGTCCAACTAGGAAGTCTTCGGAAGACTTCCTATGAAAGACTTCGGGCTTGCAAAGTCTTTCTATGGAAGACCTCAGGCTTTCGAACTTTTAAATATAAAGTCTTAAAATAAAAGACTTCGAACTTCTGAAGTCTTTCAATGGAAGACCTCAGGCTCAAACTCTTAAATCTTTCATTTTTTTTTTTTTTTTTTTTTTTTCAAATTTGTAAAATTTTTCCAAAAAAAAAAAATCTGCACGGGATCGATCACAGGTTTCTTGGGTGGAAGTCGGATAGGTTGACCACTCAACCACATCATCAATTGAAAATAAGTGAATATATTTACTACTTAGACTTTGAGTTTCTAATTTTTGTTATTTTAAAAAATTTTATAACATGAAAACTTGAATAAATATTTAGAGTGAATTGTAAAATTAAATACACTACAAGCAATCAAACTTGAATTTTTTTTTTTCAAAAAATATATAAATAAAAAAAAATTAACCAATAACATCAATTAATAAATGATAACAGCTACATATTAATTAAAATCCGCGAAATATAGTTTTTTAATATACAAAATGATAAAAATCTTAACAATTTTATATCAGGCAGTTTGAATTTTTTCTAAGTCCCGAACAGAAAAATCTCAGTCTTAAATCGCGCTTTATTGAACTTAAACTGTCTTGTGAGATCTTAAACGAACTTCCATTAGCTTCCCAAATAAAATTTTCATTGAAATAAGTTTTAAAGCCTTTAATTTTAAGACTACAAGCTTTCGAAATCGTATTTATTGAATTTTTTTTTTTTTTTAAACAAAATTAGGGTCAAGATCGAAAAAAAAAAAATTTCAATTGTTTATTTAACGTACAAAGCTAGCAAAATTTTAGAGGCATGGCCTCTTTAATTTTGATTCAATATTGTTATTTTAAAAGGTAATTCATTTTTTAGTAATAATACTTTTTATAATTGCATTTAAAAAAATGCAAAATATAAACACTATTTTTTTTATTATGGTGCCTGTACTGATTTATTTTTACATGTGAAAATCGTTCAAAATCTATGAAAAATACTTTTTATTTTTACATAAAATCTAATATTAATTGCCACAATAATATTATTATCAAAAAAAACTTTTTATTTTTTTTCAAATCTATTGGTTTTTAGAAAATTTCTTAATGTTTAAAGTCATAGTCGTTTATGTTTAAAATTATTTAAGTATATTTGCTCCCATAAAAGCCATGTTGACCCTACTAAAACAGACCTACTTTTAAAATAAATTAAAAAATAATGAATATTATTACCTATATTATCAAAAGCAAATTTAGGTTCGTTATTATCTCATTTATATCATATAAAAATTTCTTAACATTCTCATTGAATAGAGTTTACTAGCGTTCTACATTAACTAAATGTGTCAAAAATAAATTTTCTTTTATTGTTTTTTTTATTATCATATTTTTTTGATGTGTAAACATCTTGAGGTGCGAGTCGGGTATGGAGTAAAAAGAAAAAAATTAAAAAAAGTTGTCACTTTCGTTTTTCGCCGTCCTTTTCTAATATCCTCGATCCTTCTTGCGCCAAGGATTTTTACACATAAAATAATTAGCCCGCGGGTCTAAAATGGCTCACAAAATTTTTTTTGTATATAAAAAATAAATTAAGAGCAAAACGAATTATAATTACAATTTAACTATACAATTTAGAGTACTAGACGCTTTTTATACAAAATACTTGTTTTTTGTTTTTGGTAGATATATTATATTTTCATTAATTATACTTATTCGAGTTCACTAGCGCTGTACGTTAACAAATTATGCCACAAATATTGTTTATACAATTTTTTTTTAATTTTTATTTTCAACTATGAATAATAATAAAACTTTTTTGTGTCTCGAATTTTTTTGATTACATAAGTAGTTTTTTAATAATAAGCATACACAAACTGCTAGTTTTGGAAAAAATCCATCAAAAACCAAAATTAAAAAATCATAAATCAAAAAACTTTGAAAAAAAAAATACGTATCGAATATTTTTAGCCATAGAATAATAAAAAGAATATTTTAGGCAAATCTATTATTTAAATTTAAAAGTCACGTGGAACTAGCCATATGCATATATTTTGTGACGAACATGAAAACCTGACGTCTTGACTGGCTTCTAACTGTAGATAACGTGCCTGTACCGACAAAGACAGCAGCACAACCATTTGGTTTCTCTCTCGGCGACACTTTTGATGCGATAGTTCACCTTCCAGTTTTATTATATTAGTGGTGCCTACAGTATTTTATCTTATATAGAGAAGACTATTGATGGAATGCAAGATTCACTCAATTCCGGTAGAATAGATAAACTATGATAAATTTATTTTTGTATACCTTAAAGCAAGCAATCCTGCATGAAACTCAGCAGCATATAGACACTCACGAGTACATTTATCAAGTAATTTACCATCACGTGCAAGATACTTATTGTTGCATGTATGAAGAGCATAATGACCACCACTGCCATGGACAATTGTATCATCAGAAGTTGCTGATAAACGAAACTCAAGAGTGAAAAGAGTGTCCTCACCCCAAGGTACTGGTGCATCAACATGGATCTCATCTTGTTGTGCGCTCAAATGAGCAAAGCGTTTTCGGCCAGCTGATCGAAGGTTTACCTGGGGCCTCGCTGCTAGATGAACGAGCCAGTATTCAGCGTCACCAGGAGCCTTGGCAGTACATTTTAATTCATCCTGACTGGATCCCAAAAAATATCCACGTTGAATATTTTTGAAAGCCCATCTGCCACTTCCTTTAATTGAAATCATTTGATTAAGTCAACAATCGAGTGGTTCATTGGAAGGGAAAGAGGGAGGTTCGAAAATTAGGTTGAAGAAAGGTTTATTATTATCAAGGTTTTACGTCATTCTTTCTCAGTTCAATTTATTTATTAATTTTGTTTAAAATCAAATGAATTATATTTGTTGGATAGTTTAAATTCATTTATTGAAATTGATTATTTAATTAAAAATAATAAAACCATAAAATAAAACTTAAAAACAGACTGATGTTTATTTTATTTTATTTTTTTCAGGTTATCGTAATACAGACCTTCTGAAACCAGGAATTTAAATATAATAATATCAAGAGACTCGGTAGAGTCTCGACTCATTTTTTTCCAGCGCGAGACTTACCGGGTATATAATATAAATAGGTTGCATGGGTATGACGTCACGAATTTTTATTTGCTCAATAACTCTCTTAATATTTATTATAAATGAAAACTAAAATTACTTTCCTTAGCTACATTAATGTCGATATTTCCCTATCCAATAAGCCTAATCTTGAATTTTTCCGACGTATGGTTAAAAAGATATAATATTCCGAATAAGCCAGGTACAAGATTTGACTAAAAAATAAATATTTTAGTAAAATTGTCGAGTTTCTGCATTTTTCTCTCTTTTACGTTCATCGTGTCACTCTACTCTCTTTTTTTATTCCACGACATATTTATTCTTATGCATGTACATATCTACACACATGCATAAATTCGCAGCTGCGCATGTCCATAGAGATAGTTGATAGAGTTTTAAATGAGCATTTTTTAAATTTGGTTACATTTTTTAATTTTAATTTTAATTTAAAAAAAAAATTATTATAAACTAATTCGACCCTTTCGATTTCAAAAAAATTATTTGAAAAATTCTAACCCCGCCGGAAAGAGGTAAAAAATAATAAATAAAAAAAAATTCGTTGATTTCGCGGTTCCTGTTAGAGATAGAGAAAAAAAAATTTATATGAAAATTATAAATAAAAATTTTTTAAGGGGGGGGTCGTTCAAATCAAGAGGCACGGTAGTGCCTCGAGTCAAGTATGAGAAAGGAAATATATATGTGTGTGTAAGAGTAACTACCGTGCCTTATTATACACGACACATTGGTGACCCCTTCCGTCCCCAATTATTTATGAATCAATTAAAATATGATGGATTTAATTAAAAAATATGAGGCTTTGTAATGATCCCATAAATCGATGTCAAGCTTTTTTTTAAAAAAAAAATCAGATTTTTTAGTGGCTTATTTTTTTTTTTATTGAACAATCAAATTAACGGTTGCGATTTTTTGGCTGAAAAACCAGATTTCTGATTTTGTTAAGTTGGTAGTACGGTATAAGATTATAAAATTTTTTTTTTTTTTTACTTTTCTCACTTGCTCATTTTTGTTGGCTGCACTGCAGAGTTGACATATGAATATATGATAAATATTGCAATATTGTATATTAAAAATAATAAACATCAAATGATACACCGGTAAAATAATTATAAATAAAAATTAAACTTGATATATAAATTGTGTATGTTTCAAGAAAAACTTTACAAAAAGATGTGATATCTAACAAAAAACAAAAAACAAGTATTTTGTACAAAAAAAAGAGTCAAGTACTCGAAATTGTAGTCAATTTGTAATGTAACTTGTTTTGCCATTAATTAATCTAAAATGTTAAAAAAAAAAAAATAATAAAAAAAAAAATTATACTTGACCCTGCGTAGTTTTTTCTAAATTAAAAATAAAATTTTAAGCCAACATTATTCAATCTTATGTTTAGCAGGGTCAAGTATAATTTTTTTTTTTTATTATTTTTTTTTTTTTTAACATTTTAGATTAATTAATGGCAAAACAAGTTACATTACAAATTGACTACAATTTCGAGTACTTGACTCTTTTTTTTGTACAAAATACTTGTTTTTTGTTTTTTGTTAGATAAATTTTTCTGAACCAACCGTAAATTAGTTATTAATTTTTAAAGTTGTAGATGAATATCATCTTAACTCAGGGGTTAATCTCATGACGTCGAAAAAAAAAAAAATAAAAGAAAAAAAAAACTTGAAACGATAATTGATTTGAATTGGCTTTCCGTGCATCCGTGGCCAAAAAATAATAACAAAAGCAATTATTTATTGTAAAATTAAATTAACAATTGGATAATAGCTTCAATAATTGATTGATTTGAAAAATTTTTTCTTTGTTTAAAAGATGCAAGTTGACATCTTATATTATAGAGAAAAAAAATTTTTTTACTTGAAAAATAATAACAAAACACAATTTTTGATTGAAAAATTATTATTAAAACATAAATAAAAACTTTGATAATCGATCGGTTTCAAAAATTTTTTTTTTGTTTAAAAGGTTTGAACAAATATTTTTTACTCAAAAAGATACAATAATTTGATTCGTTTATAAAAAATAAATATTAAAAATTAAATTATAACTTCAATAATTAATTGATTTTGTTTTTTGTTTTTTTTTGTTTAAAGAGAATGGATACAAACTTTATTGTTTATGGAAAAAAAAAATTTTTACTTGCAAAATAACAACAATATGAAATATTAATTAAAGATTAATATTAAAAATTAAATTATATCTTCAAAAGTTAATCAATTTTGATTGTTTTTTTTTTTGTTTAAAGAGAATGGATATTATTTATGGAAAAAAAAATTTTACTTGAAAAATAACAACAATATAAATTGTTTATCAAAAATTAATATTAAAAATAAACCATGAATTCAATTATTGATCAACTTTGATTTTTTTTTTTTTTTTCAAAAAAAGACGGATTCAATTACTTGTTGAATTATTGTAAAAAAAATCATTTAATCAATTTCACGTTCTCGCACGACGCATCTAAAATTACGAGAAATGAATTTTTAAATAAACAAATAATTATGGAAAAAGATTTCCCATTCTGAACAATTTTATAGTATGAATCTGTCCGTTTTTTGAAAAAAAAAAAAAATCGAAATCGATCAATCACTGAATTCGTAATTTATTTTTAATATTTAATTTTCAACAAACGATTTATATTGTTGTTATTTTTTATGTGAAAATTTTCTTTTCCAGAGATAATATTCTGTATATATTCGTTCTTTTTTTGAAAGAAAAAAAATAATAAAAATCGATCAATTATTCAATTTTCAATATTAACTTTTAATATGAATTGTTATTAAACAATTTATATTGTTGTTATTTTTCAAGTAAAAAATTTTTTTTTCCCATAAATAATAAAGTTTGTATACATTTTTTTTAAACAAAAAAAAAAAAACAATCAAAATTGATTAATATTTGAAGTTATAATTTAATTTTTAATATTAATCTTTAATCAATATTTTATATTGTTGTTATTTTTCATTTTGGTTCCGATTATTTAAACAAAAGTAGTGAAATAAAAACAAAACAAAAATCTCAAATTTTTATATACAAAAAAGACTCATTTTTTCCCTTTATTGCAGAATTGTAGATCATCAGAATTCGTACTTTTTTATTCAAAGTTTTCGAAAACAAAAGCAGCGAAATAAAAATGTCAAAATTTATTTGAATAAAGTTAACTATTGTTTATTGAATGCAACCTTTTTAATTTGCTTGATTCTGGATTAAAAAAATGAGGCAGTTTTTTGACAATTACTTATTCGAATTTTTCAAACGAAGACAGTCTACTTAAATTTTCTGTCTACGTGTTACGATACCGTTGTCAAGATACGAGTAAAAAAGTCAAGGGATAGATAATTTAGTTTCTATCTTTTATTTTAAGTTTTGCACATTTTCAGTTTTGTATTCAATCAATTGTATACCTTAGAAATGTTATTTGAATGAATCTAAAATTAATTTTGAATATATAGAATTAAAATATAATAGAAAAAGTGTCAGGATCAAGAAAATCCCACACCTCTTCAAGAAATATTACTGAAAAAGAAAGTAATTATTCAAATTAAAGGTGGAACGAATAAAATTCTACTTCCTAGAGAGATACCTGACGAAAGAAAATTTTTCGTAGAGAAAGCTCACTCTATTCCTGTTTTGTCACGTTGCATCATATCCATGTTATTTTAAAAATGGAACAATCGCATATTTTGACAGTTGTTGTCTTTTACCTGTAATACAAAAAAAAAGTCTATACGGTGTGAAGAAAGAAAGATGTAAGTATTCATACAATACAATTGTTTGTAAATTCGAATTAGTAATTGTCAAAAAACCGCCTCATTTTTTTAATCCAGAATCAAGCAAATTAAAAAGGTTGCATTCAATCAACAATAGTTAACTTTATTCAAATAAATTTTGACACTCTTATTTCGCTACTTTTGTTTTCGAAAACTTTGAATAAAAAAGTACGAATTCTGATGATCTACAATTTTGCAATAAAGGGAAAAAATGAGTCTTTTTTGTATATAAAAATTTGAGATTTTTGTTTTGTTTTTCTAATATAATATTTATATTTAAATATTTGTAAATGATATACTACATAATATGATACATATCAAAATAAAAGGACATTGATTCGGAAATATGATTGTTATATTTAATTTGTATGGTTGAATCCTATCTTTCAATTTTCTTATTTATTTTAGCATTCATTCTTTAACAAAAAAAAAAACAATGTTTCTATCAAGATTTTACTTACATTTTAGCAAGATTTAACAAAGATTTTATTCAGACTTTACATAGAATTTTAGTTAGATTTTACTAAGATTTAACAAAAATTCGTTACGTGTTCACATGCGCCATCACGTTTCGTTTAAATTTTTAATTATTAATTTTAATTTTTCACTTCACCGGATGTAACGCGAGATTTTATCTCATATATTTTTATTTAGAATTATATTATTTTATTTAACATTTTTTATTTTTATTAAATAATATATATAATATATAGCAACCTGGCACGTAACAATTTTATTCAGATATTACTCAGATTTTACTTATAGATTTTACAAGGGTAAAAAAAACACAAGTATCATTTTTGAGAACAAATATTTTACTTATAATATTTTTTTCAGAATAAATATTTTATTTACAGTGCGCTGAAGCTAGCGATCTCGGGGTAGCGACTTTTTGCCCATAGGCGTCGCAACCACCGATTGCGCGCGAGCCCCTTGTTCCCGTAGCGTTTGGCTACATCTCTCCGTGAGGCAAATATTGTTAATTATTTATTAGTAATAATTTTTTTAAAATTATTATTTTTATATCATTAAAAAGCTGACAAAATTTACAACAAATTATATGCATAAACAATATGAAACCAATTTTTTTAAGAAGTCATATTAGTTAAGTCGCTAGTTTTTTTTTTTAATTTTTTTAATTTGAAAAACATTAACCCGGTTTTAAATACCTTAAAAAAAATTGGTTTTTCTTTATTTCTGCATATTAATTGTTGTAAATTTTGTCAGCTTTTTAATGGTATAAAAATAATAATTTTAAAAAAATTATTACTCATCTAAATTAAATAAATAACGTTTGGTCAGAGTTGAGAGTCTAGCGCGCTTTACCGTTTTAAACAATTATTTATTAGTAATAATTTTTTTAAATTATATGCATATAATTTGTTGTAAATTTTGTCAGCTTTTTAATGATATAAAAATAATAATTTTAAAAAAATTATTACTAATAAATAATTGTTTAAAACCGTAAAGCGCGCTAGACTCTGAACTCTGACCAAACGTTATTTATTTAATTTGGATGAGTAATAATTTTTTTAAAATTATTATTTTTATATTTATCAATAGCTGACAAAATTTACAACAATTAATATGCATAAATAAAGAAAAACCAATTTTTTTTAAGGTATTTAAAACCGGGTTAATGTTTTTCAAATTAAAAAAATTAAAAAAAAAAACTAGCGACTTAACTGATATGACTTCTTAAAAAAATTGGTTTTTCTTTATTTATGCATATAATTTGTTGTAAATTTTGTCAGCTTTATAATGATATAAAAATAATAATTTTAAAAAAATTATTACTAATAAATAATTAACAATATTTGCCTCACGGAGAGATGTAGCCAAACGCTACGGGAACAAGGGGCTCGCGCGCAATCGGTGGTTGCGACGCCTATGGGCAAAAAGTCGCTACCCCGAGATCGCTAGCTTCAGCGCACTTTATTTACAATATTTTCAAATAATTTGTAGTATTTCTGCATACAAAACTTCATAATGGGTAGTCGTAAAATAATACGATCACTTACTGGAGAAGAACAATTTCAGTTAGTGAAACGTCAGAAAAAAGCTATTAACCAAAAAACTTATCGAAAATCTTATCGTCAAAAACAACGTTTTAACGGTTGATTCAACCCTTATCTCTAATAATGCTACTATCACTACACTTCATACCACTGATAATGATATTTTGATTACTGATGCTAATAATAATAATAATAATTTACAATCTCTTACAATGGAAGAAATATCTCACGTTAATATATCAAAAAGTTTTGATGAAAATTATGTTGGGAAAATGGAATTCATTTGCAATTATCGCAATGCATTAAATTTTAAAGATGTATGCTTAGTCATGGTCAACTATACATGCTTTTTCAAGAATTCGATCATTGCAATCATTAAGAATAGGGTTACCATTCTTGAGAAAACCAAATCAGGACATTTTTTTCCCACTCCAAAATTTTACCCTTTTTACCTATAAATTTATGTTTCAACTAAATAATCATAACAATCCATTGATTTTGTTCATATGTTTTTCGTCAGGGGGAGGAAGGGGGTTGATACGCGAAATTGGTATTTAATATTTCAATAAACAAAAGCATGTAAACTATTTTTCAATAAACAAATAGCTGAAAGAGGATATCGACTCAAAAAAAGACGATTTATAAAATAATATTGCTGGGTATAATATTTTTTTTGGGTACATACATCTTCTCAATTATTTGGTCTTAAAAAATGCATTTCTGGTCAGGATTTGATCAAGGTATCCCTATTCAGGAAATGATAGTGATTACATGATACTATCCGGTTCAAGCAAATTATAAAAAAAAAATATTTATTTTATCGTTTTTTACTTGATCAAGTCCTGATCAGGATTTGATCAGGCTATCTCTGTTCAGGCTGTAATAAGGCGACCGTGATCCAGGTCAGATCAGGATATCATAGCGATACTTGAATAGGGATTGCTCCACGATTCCCGGATCTGGTATGGATCAAGATGTATTAGAGATACCTGAATAAGATCTGTGTTCAAGCTATCCGCAAAAAATTTCTACTCGGGTCTAAGAAAGCCAAATTTTTTATAAAACAAGACATAATAGTTTCTAAAATTTTGACAATTTAGTTTTTAATAAAATCAAATACGTTACGAAACAAGATATAATCTTGTCGAAAATTTAAACACTAGATAGAACCAAATAATTTCTTACAAATAATTTGTAATCAAAAAGATTTTTAATTTTGAGTTGTATTTACTTTCATTTATTTTTGGAATATTTTAATTATAAATGTTTCTAATATTTGAACAACCCCCGAAAATAATTATTATTTTATTATTTATAATTAAAATAATTATTATTATTTTATTATTATTAAGACTCAAAAGTGTCTATTATCAATTATTTCTAGTTTTTTCGTGATGATTTTATAATTTATAAATAGCTATATGAGAAAGTCTGACTTTTGCAAACTCAGGTGGTTCAAAAAAAAATATTTTGGAACAATCTATTGAATATATATTAGATAAGTATATATATATATTTTTTTGTAAAAAAAATTGAATTCAACAGAATCATATACCTATATTTATATACATACATTTATACGGTGCGTTCTTAGTCAAATCACGGGGTCATTTGCCTGCGATTTCAAAAGTGTTAGACATTTTTGGTTGATTTTAGGCTGATATTAAGTCTGTAATTTTTTGAGATTTTTCCATCAATTGTTTTCGAATCCAGCATTTCAAATATCTGCTTTTTTAGGATTTCTCAAAGAGGAACATCTGTATATATAAACTCGAAAATGAAATCTTTGGCACCAATGTTCTCAGGAACTATTGAACGGCTCGATTTAATTTTTTTTAAATGAAAGGGTACATCGTAGAGGTGGTTATAGGCGTATTTGAGCTTTTCTAAATTAGTATTTTGGAAAAAATCCACAATATTAAATTATTAAAATAATTGGAAAATATTATAAAATTAAAATATTTTTTTTTTTGTTTCGAATTTAGTAATAATAAGAATGTTTAGTAATACTCGATGTTTTTATTGAGTTTTAATAGGCTATTAATATTACACAGTAAAAAAAAAAAATGTAAAATTTAACATTTTTTGGATGTTAAAATAGGTCTACACTTTTTTAAATGTTAATTTTTAACATTTTTCTAAATGTTAATTTTTAACATTTTTCTAAATGTTAATTTTTAAAAAATGTCAAATTTCCAAAAATAAATATGCATGAATATTATTCTGTCACAAATTAGTTATTTATACTTCATTATTTATATATTTTTTTCTTAATGATGAATTACTCATTATTTTACTAATAATAAGACTCACTAGTAAAATACTGTCTTTTTTTAAACTAATATAGTTAGGTTAAGTTATATAATATGTCCTAAACAAGACATTAAGCAGGCGAAAACGATAAGCCACCCAGTGAGATCTATCGGTCTTCACTCGCAATAAAATTAACATTTTTTTAAATTTTAAGATTTTTTTAAATGTTAAAAGTAAAAAAATGTAAAATTTTGATTTAACACTTGAAAAAATGTTAAAAATTTAACATTTGAAAAAACGTTAAAATTTTAACATTTACATTTTTTTTACATTTTACATTTTTTTTTTTACTGTGTATTAACATAAGCAACAATATATTGTTATATCGTATATTTTATTTAGTTTCACTGTCTCCATTACTGCTGGTCTCATATTCAATTCGATAACAAAAAAAGATATTTTTTTAGCGATTAAAAAAATTTAGGTCATATAATTTGTTTTTGTCAATGGTTCAGTTTGTGTCCGATAACTTCGTTAATAGCACAAGTAACCAGCATAAGATTTCGATTTAATTATTCTATTCAATGAGTTGTAGCATGACGAATTCAAATTAAAGGATAAGTAGATATTAATTTAGATTAAAATGAAGTGACAACATAGAAAATTCATATAAGTATAAATTTAAATCAAAGATTCAATCAGTAGAAAATTGATTGTTTATTATGAAAAATATACTGATGACGTTACTGATGGAAAATTTGAATCAAAAGTGCTTGACAAATAATTTGTGTGTTGACTTAGGTTAATAAAAAAAAACAGATATAAATAATAATTCAATAAGCAGCCAAGTAAATATGTATTTAAAAAAAATACTGACTGTTAGAAACGAAGTCAATGTATGTGTGTCACTTATTCTACTATTTGAATCTTTGTCAGAAGATAATCAATAATATTCGAAAACTATTAAAACTTGTTACCAAGCTTTAGAGATATTAAAAAATAATAGCTAAGTTGATATGACAAAAATTCTATTAATCAAAAAATGAACAATAAAAATTGTAAAGTCAAGAACAAAAAAAAACAAGATTAACGGACTAACTTTAGTCTGTTACCAATTGAGATTAAAAAATTCCAACACAGCATATGTGCGATTTTTAAGTCTTAACAATTTAGTTGAAAATAAAAAAAAAAAATTATTATTTTATTCTTGCGGTAACTTTTCATAAATTACCAAAACTGAGGCTACATCGAATGACAGCTTGAACCTAACCTATAAAAATTTAACATTATTTTTCGTGATTCTTATCGAGATATAACATCGAATTACTCAATAATAATACGATAGATACATTTTAAATTTTTTTTCAAATTTATTCAGATCAATTATTATATTATTTATATTGTAGAGTCTTCGTAGTTTTCTTTTCTTTTTGCTATTAACTTGCTAATAATCTGCTATTGAGTAAGCGCCCATTTCATTAATGACTCTTCCGCTAGGGAAAAAAAAATAATCAAATATCATTATAGCAATGTATAATTTCATATAATGAATTCATCAAATGATGTTAAACAAATAACTCTTCATTTATTAGTACAATAAATGTTTACAATTGCATTGCGAAATAATCATTTGAAAAAAAAAGTAACATGAAATCAAGAGGCACGGTAGTGCCTCGCGTCAAGTATGAGAAAGAAAAGAGAGAGACAACGCAAGATAACTACCGTGCCTATATATACACGAGATAGAGGTAACCTCTTCACCTCCGAATCTTTACGCATTAATTTAAACATGATCAAGATCAGATAAAAATATTCTGCTTTCTCATTGCCCCAAAAATCGATATCAAACTTTTTAATAAAAAAAAAAACAGATTTTTTAGATGTATACTTTTTTAAAAAACTCAAAATCAATTTTGGGAAATTGCGTTTTCGATAAAATTATCATCTAACTCCAGAGCAATCTGACAACATTATAAACATAAATTGGCAAGCTAATAGTAGATGATGTAAAACACCTTTATTTACAAAAATCGTCCAACTCCAGAGCAATCTGGCAACATTATAAAATAAAAATTTAGCGGAGTAATGGTAGGTGGTGTGAAAAAACCTTTATTTACAATGTATTCAATATCGTATCGACGGTTCAAAGACGGTGGAAAGATAGTGCGCGCGCCATATGTTGTTGTTCATAGACTTGTTTATATGATAGTATTTAATAAAAAATTTCGAATAAATAAATAATAATTGCAACAAAGCCACGTTTTTAATTTCTTTTTTATCAAAACTTGCTTTATTTTTACACCCATATTTTCCCCTTGTGAATATAAATATATATTCAACAGTATTCAACGAGGCATTACCATGCCTCTTGATATTGCAGCAAAGTCTTTGCCTAATCGTGTGATGTGAAAGCGTTTATACTACTTGATCAAGAGGCACGGTAGTGCCTCGCGTCAAGTATGAGAAAAAAAAGAGAGAGACGACGCAAGATAACTACCGTGCCTATATATACACGAGATAAAGGTAACCTCTTCACCTCTCAAATTTATATATTAATTTATTTTATGATTTCGATAAGATAAAAATATTCGGCTTTTTCATTAATCAATAAATCGATTCCGAACTTTTCAATAAAAAAAAAAACAGATTTTTTCGATGTATACTTTTTTTTAAAACTTAAATACAATTTTGGAAATTTGCTTTTTTTATGATAAATATTGAAAAATATCTCAAAGTCCAGCGCAGTTCGACAAACATTATAAACCAAAAATTCAGAATCTAGCAAGATAGTGGCGAATAGTGTAAAAAAACTTTATTATGGTTACGCAAGTAGTAGTATTTCAATATTGCAGTGACAGATCAGAAACCTCCCAATATTTATGCTTCCATTATGTTATTACTACACTTTAATCAAAATATGACCAAAATCAAGAATGGATACAATTGTTTTGTCATTATCCAATAAATTATTATCGAACATTTTAATAAAAAAAAAATTTTTTTTCGATGCATAAAATTAAAATAATAATATTAATTTTAAAATAATTTTGGAAGTTTTTTGCGTTTTTGTCAGAATGTCTTTTCTTAAAACTCAGTATTCAATATTGCATTGACATCTAAAAGATAGTGCGTGCGAAAGAAGACTAGAAGACTCATACAAGAGGACCAACTCTCCTCAAAAAACCGTATTGCTATATGGTCGCCACATAAACGAGAGGCGCCACGGTATTCTGGTAACGTGCATTGGGGTCCGTTCAAAAAGTAACTCGGAAACCCGGAAGTTCAAGATTGTGATCATAGAAAATTTTTGATATTTTGTTGTGGTAAGCATGATTTTTTTTATTAAAAATTGTGATGACAGGTATGATAATAATTGCTGTGACATTTTGTCATGAATTTGTATAGGTACAAACTACAAATCAAAAAAATATTCTATTGTTTAATTATTAATAATAATTATAAAAATACTTTTCATAAGTAACAAAAGTGAGTGGCCTGCAATATGGCCGTTATTACAATCAATAGTCTACAGTAACCTTTAGTTACTTTTAAGTTTATTTTATTCCTATATTTTTTCGTCTACTGCGCTGCTTCCGGGTTTCCGAGTGACTTTTCGAACGGACCCCAGTTCGTACCACTTTATTCTACAATGCGCAATACAAATACAAACATACTCATTATTCAAATAATTATTACTCTTTAAAAAATTATTTATGAGAGTACATCCTTCTTTCTAGCTATTTGTTTATACTAAATGCATCAAATTTTATCAATTGCAATTTTTTTCTTAATGATTTGTTAATTATAAATGCACGTAATAAATTACATAAAATTTTTTTTTTTCAATAACCAAATGCCTAAGAAAAAACAATGTATTAGAAATTTAGAAAAAATACGTTTATTTGTTCAATTATTATTTGAAAAATTTTTCAAACAAGTGATTTTTCAAATAAACTTTAAATTTTTTAACAGACAAGATAGGAAGTTCGTTCTCTTGTATTTTCTAGTCTTCTTGTGCGTGCGCCACATGTTGTTGATAATAAAATAAAATTTAAATACCATATTTTGTCAATTTTTTTAAATAATATTGTTAATCGTTTGAATCTAGTTAGATAATAGTGAATAAAAAACAAAAAACTTTATAGCTACGCAAGGTTGTTCTAAAACATAGTATTTAACATTGCATCGACAGCTCAGAAATCTCCTAGTATTTACGTTCCAATTAAAATATAAGAGTTTTCTTATCATTTAATAAATCACTATCAAACATTTTAATTAAAAAAAAAAAAATTCTCTTTCGATGATATTTTTGTTCCAAAACTTAGTATTCAATATCGCATTGACAGCTTAAAGACCGAGCGTGCGCCATATGTTGTTGGCAAAATAAAATTCAAAATCCAGAAAGATAATGGTGAATAGTGTAAAAAAACTTTATTATGGTTACGCAAGGAACTACCGTTCTAAAACATAGTATTCAACATCGCATTGTCAGCTTGTAAATTTCTCAATATACCTTGTATTCACTTTTACGGAATATTATGCCCTCTTGTCGAGGTAAAAAGTTTTATTGAGAAATTTTTCAGTGTGTGGGCGCGGATCGTGCTAATTTGCATATTCATCAAAAGGCACGGTAGTGCCTCGAGTCAAGTATGAGAAAGGAAATATATATGTGTGTGTAAGAGTAACTACCGTGCCTTATTATACATCAAATATTTTGCCCCCTTCCGTCTCCAATTTTTAGAAATTTAATTAAAATATTATGGATTCAATTAAAAAATATGAGGCTTTGTAATAATCCCATAAATTGATGTCTAGCTTTTTTTTAAAAAAAAAATCAGATTTTTGAGTGCTATATTTTTTTTTTAATTGAATAATTAAATTAACAGTTTTGCGCTTTTTGGCTGAAAAACCAGATTTCTGATTTTGTTAAGTTGGTAGTACGGTATAAGATTATAAAATTTTTTTTTTTTTTTACTTTTCTCACTTGCTCATTTTTGTTGGCTGCACTGCAGAGTTGACATATGAATATATGATAAATATTGCAATATTGTATATTAAAAATAATAAACATCAAATGATACACCGGTAAAATAATTATAAATAAAAATTAAACTTGATGATATATAAATTGTGTATGTTACAAAAAAAACTTTACAAAAAGATGTGATATCTAACAAAAAACAAAAAACAAGTATTTTGTACAAAAAAAAGCGTCAAGTATTCGAAATTGTAGTCAATTTGTGATGTAACTTGTTTTGTCATTAATAAATTTTTTGATATAAAAAAAAATATGATACAATAAAAACCAACGAAGAAATTTTATTTTCGATAGATGTAGTTAAATCTAAATTGTTGAAAAAAAAAAAATAAAATAAAAAAAATAAAATTTTACTTGACCCCGCGTAGTTTTTTCCTAAATTAAAAATTAAATTTTAAGCCAACATTATTCAATCTCACGTATAGCGAGGTCAAGTAAAATTTTATTTTTTTTATTTTATTTTTTTTTTTTTCAACAATTTAGATTTAACTACATCTATCGAAAATAAAATTTCTTCGTTGGTTTTTATTGTATCATATTTTTTTTTATATCAAAAAATTTATTAATGACAAAACAAGTTACATCACAAATTGACTACAATTTCGAATACTTGACGCTTTTTTTTGTACAAAATACTTGTTTTTTGTTTTTTGTTAGATAGTATATTGTTCAACTAGTATATCTATTACACAATTTTGAAGGTGTCAATACGAGTCACCAGGAGTCAAGGAACAAGCCGAAGGCGAGTCGAGAACGACCTGGTGACGAATATGACACTTTTAAAGTCGTGAAGAATCATCTTCTTCACGTATGAATTAAACACTATATTTTTTTATACGAGTTTTGTAATATGGACGCTATTATGAGCCAAAATAGAGCATAATAAAATTCTTCACGCACGATTTTGGTGTGTTTAGAAGTATTTCATTACGCACTATTTTTGGAGCGTAATGACGTCTTTTACGAACGGAGTATCAAAAATATAATCTTCAACAAAAACGAATATGAAATAATTAAACATCAAGTGAAATATTATTGTTTTTTCAAATCAGTAGCTAATATTTATTATTAAAAATATTCGTTAATATTTACATTTAATAATAATATTTCATTTGATCTTCAATTAATAACTTTCATTTTTTTGCTTAGCAAACTTTGCTGCTTCCAAATAATTTTGTTATAATACTTGCCATCAGATGCAACCTGAATTTGAAAAGCACATCCAGGACCAGAAGGTTCTTCAGCTTCGCAAGTGACATTACCGAATTGGTCAACTGCTATATACCGGTCAAGATGAGAACGAAGAAAAACTTGATGTTCACTACCTTCAAGCATCCATAATTGTTTTTTTTTAAGACTTGTACCATTTGCATTTATTTTAAATCCAAATGTCTCGGCAGTTAAATATTTGAACTTGCCGTTTATAAGACCAACCTGAATTGGAAGCAAAATATTTCATTTTTTTGCCCGTTCTACTTACTTTATTTTGTGTGTTATTGTAAATTGATATAGTTTTGTGTCTTTAATTACATACCGTCCAGCCAGTTTTGTCGACACCAATTCCATTTCCACTTTCCATGCCGTTGTTTTGCATTATAAACTTGATACTTTTTTTGAATCTGAAAAACCATTGAATATCCATCAATTTTGTTAACGTATACAATTGCACTGAAAGAAGTTTCCGATAAAAATTGTTGTGCTGACACAGTAAAAAAGTGGCCAATTGACTTTTTGTAAAAATTGAGGGTGCAATAACCAGCCACATGCTCGAAGCCCAAGATATTGCGACATTGCTTACATGAAAAATCATATTCGTTAAAAAAAAAAAAAAATACAGTTATGTAAAAAATGAAAACACCTTTTTTTATATACACGGAGAGAATTTTTCATTTTTTTTACTGAAAAAACATAGTAATTTTTACTATGGTAAAAGAGGTGCGCCATCTGGGGATATTCCGATATCCGAGACAACATGTTTTTTTATCGGTTTCTTATAGGAAATTTTCTCAGGATTACGGGAAAAATACGGAAAAAATTCCTACAAATGCGCAAAGTGGTCAAATTTGCAATAAACCGTCAAAAATCGGTCATTTTACGTCGTTTTGTGTAAGTGCGTCTTAATAAAGAATAATAAAATTTTTTTATGACTTTGGTGATATAAAACTCGTCGAATATAACAAAAAAGTTCAATATAACATTTCCCTATCTCTAATATTTTTCAAGATATCATAACTCCAAAAAATTAAAAAAATTGAATTTTTTCATTTTTTTTTGTTTGCAATATCTTAAGCTCATTAAATGAAGAAAAAAAGTCTAATAAAATATTTTTCTATCTATAATATTCTCAAAGATATCATAACTTCTTTTTTTATTTTTTGAAATGATGAAAAAATTCCCTAGCTACATCCCTGACCTTTCAAATTAAATTCGTTAGCTACTTTCTTGTCTTTAGCAAATGCTTAATCCTTCTCACATCCCTACAAAAATATCCCTAGCTATTTTCTTGGCCTTAGCAAATGCCTAATCCTTCTCACATCCCTACAAAAATATCCTTAGCAGAAGCAGGAAGAGGAGTCAGGAGAGGATGATTCTGAAGGAGAAAATGAGGATGAGGATGAGGATGAGGATGAGGATGTAGATGAGAATGAATTGTTTGTAGCATAAATGAGAGTATGAATGATGTATGAATGATGTATGAATGATGTATGAATGATGTATGAATGTATATGTATAAATGAGAGTATGAATGATGGGATGTGAGATATATGACTCCACGTGGTACATCCTGGGTAACGCCAACAATATATCAATATTATTTTAATCATTTTAAAAAATAAAAAAAGAAGTTATGATATCTTTGAGAATATTATAGATAGAAAAATATTTTATTAGACTTTTTTTCTTCATTTAATGAGCTTAAGATATTGCAAACAAAAAAAAATGAAAAAATTCAATTTTTTTAATTTTTTGGAGTTATGATATCTTGAAAAATATTAGAGATAGGGAAATGTTATATTGAACTTTTTTGTTATATTCGACGAGTTTTATATCACCAAAGTCATAAAAAAATTTTATTATTCATTATTAAGACGCACTTACACAAAACGACGTAAAATGACCGATTTTTGACGGTTTATTGCAAATTTGACCACTTTGCGCATTTGTAGGAATTTTTTCCGTATTTTTCCCGTAATCCTGAGAAAATTTCCTATAAGAAACCGATAAAAAAACATGTCTCGGATATCGGAATCGTGCCCGCCATCTATGAGTTTTATCATATTTTCGTATGTACCGGTTTCGAGCTTCTGAAGTCTTTCAATGGAAGACCTCAGGCTTTCGAACTCTTAAATCCGAAGTCTTTAAATTAAAGACTTTGGAGTCTTTCATTTTTTTTTTCTGTTTTTTTTTTTTCAATTTGTAAAATTTTTCCAATTCATTCATTCATCCATTTTATTCCTTACTTATATGTACTCAGAAAAAATATCTTTAACAAGAATAATTGTTCAATAAATTATCTTTTTTTTAATTCCATCGTATTCCGTAGCTATTTTTTTATTTAACAATTATTTTCAGGGATTTATTTATTATATCATAAAGAGCAAATAGCTAAGAAAATAGATGTAACTAGTGGTTTCTTAAAAAATAATTTAAAAGCATTTACTTATGTCAAAAATTTAAAAAACAAATAATAGCTAGAGGTAGCTAAGGAAAAGGATGTACTCAAAAAAAGACAATTCATTAAACAATTATCGCTGGGATATATATTTTTTTCGGGTACATCCTTTTCCTTAGCTACATCTTATTCCTTAGCCATTTGTTCATTTACCAATTATATTCAGGTATTCATTTAATAAAAAACCAGAATATGCAAAAAAAAAATATATATATTCCAGCAATAATTGTTTAGTAAATGTACTGAACAATTCAACGACAATATGTAAAACAATTATTTCTATTATTTCTATTATTAAATAAAACAATATTTTTTGTCAATACATTTATTTTTTTTAGCTATTTATTCTTAATTTTTTTAATAAATCAATAAATTAATTGATAATAATAATAATAATAATAATAATAATAATAATAATAATAATAATAATAATAATAATAATAATAATAATAATAATAATAATAATAATAATAATAATAATAATAATAATAATAATAATAATAATAATAATAATAATAATAATAATAATAATAATAATAATAATAATAATAATAATAATAATAATAATAATAATAATAATAATAATAATAATAATAATAATAATAATAATAATAATAATAATAATAATAATAATAATAATAATAATAATAATAATAATAATAATAATAATAATAATAATAATAATAATAATAATAATAATAATAATAATAATAATAATAATAATAATAATAATAATAATAATAATACTAATAATAGTAATAATTATTTTTACGTTTATTTATATGCATAATATTATTTTTTTATCATTATATATAAGGTCACATACCCAGTTTCTGAACAGTTTAGGCTAAATTTTTTTTCAAGTGCTTTTCACATTTATAAAAAATGAAAAAAGTTTATGTTTTAAATTTTTTTCTAATAAAACAAGGTTTAAATTTAATGAAAAAAATTTAAAATATATAAAAAGTATAATAGTTAATTTATAATTAATTATTTAATGAACCCCTCTCAAAAGCCCAGTTTCTGAACGGCAAATAGTGTCATGTCATAGTTTCTGAACGGAAAATAAACCAATTTCTGAACGAAAAAAAAATACAATTGTGTTTAAATTAAAAAAGTCGAATAACACATATTTTGAGGTTAAACATGGGTTTAGATAGGAGTTCAACAACTAAGCTAGCTACTTATTTACTTTACCAGTTATTGAATTCACGATAATTATTTATTAACTTTATTTGAAAAAAAATTATGTATTTAAAAATTAAAGATTATTTAATTCTGAATCGATTACAATAAAAATATATATTATTATATAGTTACTAAATATATATATATTTTTGACAAGCGACAGACAACTCTAGACGTTCAACACTACCACACAACCGAAAAATGGCGTTATTTATAAAGTACGAGTTTCTTGATATTTTTTATTTTTTTTGAGATATTTATAAACTACATTAATTATATATACCGTGTTCATTAGTTTAATGAAAAGTTTTTCTTTCATATAAAATTTTTTTTTTTTATGATAGAGTAAACAATAATTAGTAATTGTAACAAATAGACATTATCGTTCAGAAACTGGGCGGCGTTCAACAACTGGGTATGTGACCTTATTTGTTATAAGGGAGCCTTTTTGTGTAAGTTTTATTTTGAGCCTAAATATTAGCTCGGAATTACCTCGTTTCTACGTCGAAACGTCTAACATTTCTACATAGAATAGAGCGTAAATTCTACGTCAAAACGATATTTAGTTTCAAAAAATAGCCTCGATCTACGTTGAAACGTGGTTGAATTTCTTTCGGGTTATTTCAGTTGATTAGTTATAATTCATACTTGGAAATTATTTTCATGTCTAATCTGTTATGTAAATTATTTTTTTCTATTGAAGTAAATTATAACTTATCAACTGAAATAAATTAACTATTTTATAAGTAATCAAATAAAAAAGATAATATTTCAATCATTGCATTCTCAGAGTCCTCATGAACCAGAAATAAATTCACAATCTCTCGTACGGCCCCATGGCGCAATGGTTGGCTTATCTGACCGTCAATCCGTAGACCCCAGTTCGATCTCTGCTCGAGACACTTTTTAGATTTAGAAAAAATAAAAAAAAATTCTTCATCTAGTATACTCCTGAACAGAAAGTCTTAAACAAACTTAAAATTCTTTGAAGTCTTAAAACGTGCTTCATTTGTCCAACTAGGAAGTCTTCGGAAGACTTCCTACGAAAGACCTTTGCTTAAAAAAAAAAAAAAAAAACCTGCACGGGATCGATCACAGGTTTCTTGGGTGGAAGTCGGATAGGTTGACCTCTCAACCACATCATTAATTGAAAATATGTGAGTTTGAGTTTGTAAAAATATATTTGAGTTTCTAATTTTTGTTATTTTAAAGAATTTTATAACATGTATACTTGAATAAATATTTAGAGCGAATTGTAAAATTAAATACACTACAAGCAAATAAACTTGAATTTTTATTTTCAAAAATATATAAATAAAAAAAAATTAACCAATAACATCAATTCATAAATGATAATAGCTGAGTATTAATTAAAATCCGCAAAATATAGTTTTTTAATATACCAAATGATAAAAAACTTAACAATTTTATATCGGGCAGTTTAAATTTTTTTCAAGTCTCCTAATTTTCATTGAAGAAAGTTTTAAAGTCTTCAATTTTAAGACTACAAGCTTTTAAAATCGTATTTATTGAAAATTTTTTTTTTTTAAACCTAAAAACTTTCGAAGTCTTTTAAATCGAGCTTCTAAAAGACTGAAAAATGTGAAGGCTTTCGAAGTCTTTTAAATCACGCTTCTAAATGACTGAGAATTTGAACCCTTTTGAAGTCTTTTAAATCGAGCTTTTGAAGGACTGAGAAATGTAAACGCTTCTCATGAGAGAATGAAGTTATCTTTTTTTCAAGCCTCCAATTTATAAGGGTGGTCCATCCCCCAGGAAAAAAAACGGAAAATATTTAAAAAGCTTTCTATATTTTAATTATATATACATACGACGGTCTGTAATGCAGTTTCCATCCATTAGTTATACGAATAATGTTTACATATATAAGTGCATATATTCATTGTATGTATAAATAATATATGTAATAAAGTAATTTAAAAAACGAAAATACTATGAATAAAATTAGAAATTGAAGATAATCAAATATATTTCAATTATCTATATAAACAAAACATACCTATCCATAGATACATAGATTAAAACATATATAGAATGTTTGTATAAATACATATATAATGTACTAGCTGTTACACCCGGCTTTGCTCGGGATTTATATTATTTTTTTAGAGTTGCTATTCAATTTGATCATTTTTTCAAAAAAATTTAATCTGACTTGTCTAAATAATCTTTATATTTCTGACTTTACAATTTTAATCGTTAATTTTTTAAATAATGGAATTTTTATTGTCATATCAACTTGGCTATTTTTTTAAACTGCTAGAGCTTAAAAATTTTTCATTTTGTAACTATATTTCAAACTAAGCTGATATCCATTAATTTGATTTAAATCAATCTAATATTTAATATATTCATTTCCTGATTCGAATTTTTGATGTTACAATCGATCGAGTGGAGAAATTTAAGTGAAATCTTATGCTGGTTACTTGTCGTATTAACCAATTTATCGAACGCAAACTGAACTATTTTTTAAAACAGTTACCTAATTATAAGACCCAAATTTTTTGTTCAAGAAAAATTTTTTGTTTTTTTTTGTCATTAAAGTTAATATGAGAACAGAAACAATAGTGACAGTGATAATAAAAAGAATACGCGTTTCAATAATAGTATTGCTTTTTAATAGCTTACTAATACTCAATCAAACGATTCGTAAGATAATAGTTGCATTATTAAAATTTACATCAAAAGAAGAGTTTAAATTTTGTGACTTATTTTTAATTACTTTAATAATTTTTAGTGTGGCTTTTTCCAAACGCTATTTTCAGTTTCATCATAACTGAACTTTTTGAATCAATCTATTTTATTTTCCGACAATCAATTTTTATTTCAACTGATTAAAGCTATAATATTAGAAAAAGAGAGCGTTAATAATATGAATTCAACGAAAAATCATAAACAAAAAATAACAATTTTTGTAAAGATATAGCGCATTCTCTCCATAATAAATGAAATTTACTTATGTGTGCTTATGTGATTAATTTTAATAATCATACACCGTTAAAATAATGATATTATTAGTAAAATTACGAAGAAAATTTTTTTGTTGAAATGATTTTTTATTACTCTCATGTTTTTCTGATATTTTGATTTTACCGATTTTTTTTTAATAATAATAATTATGCTAATATTTATTAATATTATAATATCAATAAAACAAATCTGGACAAAAAATAGTATGAGGCGTTCTCTCTCTTTAACTAACTTTGATTGTGTGAGTGTGTAGCAGCCCTGCTACCAAAGCGCCGCCTGTCGACTCTGGCGTGTAACAGGCTGTTAATATGTCAATTTATAATTAATTAATTAAATAATTTATGCAAATTCAATTTATCGTAGGAACCATCGTCGTAAAAATCCCTTTCATTTAAAAAAAAAATCAAAGCAATCGGTTCAGTAGTTCCTGAGAACATAGGTGACAAAGCTTCGATTTTCACATTTATATATATAGATATAATGCATTATATATACACAAACATATACATATACATATGTCTTTTTTTATATTTATACATATATGATCAATGCATATGCATATGTATACTATATATGCATTTATATTATTTACATCTACTGCAGATATTTCAGTATAACATTAATATGAATATTCATTTTCTTTTGTAAATATTAATTATTCAATTTTGTCAAATTAAAAAGTTTTTTGTTTTTTTTTTTTTTTTCTAGAGGCATTTTGGGGTACATAAATCTGTGATTTTGTTTTGATTATTATTTCACTTATATTGTTTAACCTGTATAAATAATTATAATTCTTACTTATTAATACCTTACGATAATCAGTATTCACAATTAAAATTAAAATAAAAAAAAACGGATTATAAATTTCAATTTTCTCACTATAAATTACTCCGGGTTTTCATTTACTACATCATTTACTTATGTTAGTACCGTTTTTTTTTTGTTCACAATAAAAAAAGTTATCTATAGTTCAGTAAAAATTATATAAATATAAATTAAGTAAAAATTCATAAAATATATAAATTTATAAAAATATTGTACTCGAATGAATAAACATAGCTGTGTATATATCAAGAGCGAAATAATTTTGTTTTTTTATTCTATATAATTGAGCTAACCCGTTTTATTAATTTTTTTACATGAATAATAATAAATTGTTTATCATAGTGGACGACAAATTCAATAAGTACTTATTTGTTTTTTGTTTTTCAAATTTAAATATGATATAAATTGTAAAAAAAATGAGAAAACACAATTCAAGAAAAAAAAAAATTTAATCTCACTTGGAAACTTTATAAACAATCGGTTTTTTTTTTATTATAATTCATATCAAATTCAAATTTATGAAACCAAGAATACATTAATAATCATTAAATTCATGGCCCGAATTTATAAACAATTATTATTCTTTATTTTAAAAAAAAATCAAGCGGCAGGCAGTTCTCGTGACGGCTATGCTATACGGCGACATTTTCATTTTTTTGACTATATCTAATTGCTGGACGTAGTTGTGCACCAACACATGCCTCGATATGATATACACACATGTTGTATATGTATATAATACGAAAAACTCGGAATAAGGGATAGGCGAGGGGTTAGCGCGACGTATCCGAAGAAACGTGGACATTTCAGCTCGAAAATTTATTTTTTAGTGAGATTTGTCACCTGGCTTTCGTTGAATTTTATATCTTTTTTACTACTTGTTGGAAAAATACGAGAGTAGTCTCATTGGAAAGATAGTCATTGATTTACATATTGAAACTATTTTTCCTTTTTTTTTAACCAATATTTAGCAAGATATAAATTAAATAAAAACTGATGATGTCACGGACCACTGTCTTAAAATACTTATACGGTAGTAAGTCTCGCACTGGGGTTAAAATTGAGGCGAGACTCTACCGAGTCTCTTGATAATAAAAAATGTCTTGGTAATTTACGTAGTTTTTTGTTTTTAAGTTCTAAAAATTTCAAAATGTTAACAATATTCTTACAAATTTCAGATTTTCAAAAAAAAAAAAAATATAAATATACATATATGGAAATCAAGGCCCACTCTTAAATCAATATAATCATGTTGACTGTCATAAGAGAAGTGAGAAGTGAGTTAGAAAAAAATTATTTTCAGAAAAATAAAGTAATTAGATCAAATTTAGAAAAATACGGGCTGAAAACACTTTCACGGGAAGAGTGGTAACTTTTAAAAAAAAATTCAAGATCCTCATTTTATCTCAATGAACTAAAAAAAAAACTGAAGCTATAATTCTGAGAAGTCAAGGAAAAAGATTTAGTAGATAAGAAAATCAATGTTCATAGTTCAATTATTAAGAGACTTTTACACGTTTAATTTCCTACCCTACTTTCGTTAAATGTAATTATTCCGTAGCTCCCTATACATATACATATATGCCAGCTACGGAATAATCAAGAAAATTATTCCGTAGCTAAGTTATAAAGACCTCTTCTAGAGGTCTCTAGTCTTCTTGGGAATAATTGCAGTTAACGAAAGTAAGGAATAGCGGAGTAGGAAATTAACCGTGTAAAAGTCTCTTAATGATTAAACTATGAACATTAATTTTCTTAGCTACTAAATATTAAAATATATCTATTATAAATTTTGATTATAAAGCGGAATAAGTAAAATGCTAAGATCTTGTTCTTGACTTCTCAGAATTATACTCTCAGTTTTGTTTTTTAATTCATTGAGATAAAATGAGGATCTTGAATTTTTTTTTTAGAAGTCCCTTGAAAGTGTTTTCAGCCCGTATTTTTCTAAATTGGACCTACTCACTCTCTTTTTCTGAAAATAATGTTTTTTTTTAAATACTTCTCTCATGACAGTCAACATGATTATATTGATTTGAGAGTGGGCCTTGATTTCCATATAAGTATATTTATATTTTTTTTTTTGAAAATCTGAAATTTGTAAAAATATTGTTAAAATTTTGAAATTTTTAGAACTTAAAAACAAAAATCTGCGTAAATTAC